>CAUYON010032855.1:0-10857 GCA_963573935.1 Arctocebus calabarensis | reverse complement strand
CACAAAGGACATTTTGTTCTTTTTTATGGCTGAGTAGTACTCCATGGTATACTATACCACATTTTCTTTACTAACTCATGAATTGATGGGCACTTAGGTGGATTCCACATCTTTCCAACTGTAAATTGTGGTGTGGTAATCTTCAAGTGCAGGTGTCTTTTGATAAAATTACTTCTTTTTCTTTAAGTTGTGGGATTGCTGGATTAAAAACTAGGTCTACATTTATTTCTTCAAGGAATCTCTATACTATCTTCCATAGAGCTTTTACTAATCTGCAGTCTCACTAACAGCCTGTAAGTGTTCCTTTCTCTCTGCATCCATACCAGCATCTATTGGTTTTGACTTTTTAATAGTCATTCTAACAGTGGAAATGTGGTATCTCTTTATAGTTTTAATTTGCATTTCCCTAATGCTTAGTGATGTTGAGCATTTTTTCATATGTTTGTTGGCCAGTTGTCTTATCCTCTTTTGAAAAACTCCAGTTTGTGTCTTTTGCCAACTTTTTAATGGGGATGTTTGTTTTTTTCTTACTGATTGATTGAGTTCTCTGTTGAATCTGAATATTAGTCCTTTGTTTGTTATACAGTTTACAAATATTTTCTCCCATTCTTTAGGTTGTCTATTCACTGTGTTGATTATTTCCTTTGCTGTGCTTTTTAATTTGAGTTTCATTTACTTAGTTTGGTAGTTGCTGTATTTGCTTTTAGAGTCTTAGTCATAATCTTTGACTAGACTAACATGTAAATGAATTTTTCCTATCTTCCTCTAGAATACTTATGGTTTCATGACTTACATTTAACTCTTTTTTTTCCATTTTGAATTAATTTTTCTATATGGTAAGAGAAAAGGGTCTTGTTGAATTCTTCTGTGTATGCCTATCCAACTTTTCCAGCACTATTTATTGAATAGGGTTTCCTTTCCACTGTATATATTTTGTCTGCTTTATCAAAAATCAGTTGGTCATAGCTATATGATTTTATTTCTGGGTAGTGATGTTTTAATAAGAAGAAAGTGGATATTGGTGAAGCATCTAACAGATTTTTTTATAAACATTAGCAGCTTCTTATGCAAACCTGAACCCTGTGTAAGTTAAATGCAAATTTCTGAAAAATGGCATAAATGACCCTCAGTCTTTAAATCTTGATGGTTTTATCTCATGAGGATTTTTTTTAATCAACTCTGTTTCATCCAAGCTCTCTTTTCCCTCTTTTCACAGGTCTCACCTGACCTTCTTACTGTTCCTTCAAACTCCAGCATCACCTCTCTCAAATCTACTTTCCACATAACAAAGTGAAGTATCTGAAAACGTCAAGTCTAGCTGCTTTACTCCTAAGATAGAGTACATTCTTGTTTATAATTCTTCATAACCCCCTCCTATAAAATTAATACCCTCTTCACCTTGTGACTTTGTAGCACCTCCCCTAGGTGAGACAGAGTTCTCCCTTCTCCAGTGGGATTTTACTAGGCCATGTGACTTGATTTCCTAATGGAATGTGGGGGCACCTGACAGTGTATCCCTTCTGGGATGGCATGTGTCTGTCCATTCATCCTCCTGCACTTTTGCATTTTACCAGGAAAAGAGCTAACCATGGGTCCTGCTGTCCCCATATTCAGCCACCTCAGCCAACCTATAGACCTGCAGAAGCAGAGTCCTCCCACCACCTGACAGATGGGCGTATGTAAGAATACAAAATTGTTGTTTAAGTCACTGAGGTTTGTTGATATTTATTGTGCAGCATTATTAATGCAATAGTTAGCAGATTGTACAACTCTCCCGCCTTAATCCTTTTGGTGGCACCTGAGCACTTCTCTAAGCAGCACAGCCACATTTCTTAGCAGAGGACATAGTCTGGCCTTTGTCCACTTCTGTAGCTCCACCTCCGACATATACCCTACCTCATATTTCATACTATTCTAGTGCTAAACTGCCCATATCTTCCTATCAACAATCTCTGTTCCTTTGTGCCCCACTGATGTTACTTTTTCATGCAGGGAAAGCCTTTCCTGCTTTTCTCTGCTGGATATCTCACACAAGATCCTCTCACAGGCATCATTTCCTCCAGATCCCTGGTATCAGGCCACATATCCCTGGTGGGGACAGAGGTGAGAGTCCCTCTCTGCTCCCACATACTTCAATGTATTTCTCTAGCCCAGAACCTAAAACAGAATGTTGAATTATAGAAAATCATAAGCAGAGACTCAGACAAATTAATCTACTCTCAACAAAAGGGTCTAGCTCGTTACAATTTAATATTCTCTGCTTTCTTCAAACTAACATAGTTTTGTCATGCCCTACAGAATTCCCAATTTCAGTTAAAGATGCTATAGAGGACATTGCTCTTTACACCCATGATGCTTTATCATGACACTGTACCTAATCCATGAGGTTCTCTTGGACAATTTCTTAATTTTCATACCATAAACGCTGAATTATGCAATTGGTTATATATTCCTTCTTGCAGTGGCTTCTAGGGCATGAGATTTAAATTTTTGGCCCACCTTCAGAAATTTAGATAATTCTTAAGGAAAGTAATGTGTTGACTAATAATCTGACTCCTGCCATTTTCTTACTTCTAAATTTCTCCCTATTTATTTCATCTTATTTACCTTGTTTTGTATGTATCTTTGTAAGTTACCTATGATTATTTTTAGTAAGGCAGAAAAGATAAGAAGAAAGAAGCTCTTGTCTTTCATTATAGACCCTATAATATTTTCTCTCATTCCCTTTGGTGTCCCTTATGGCTTAAATATGTTTCTCCAAGATTCATATATTGTAACTTAAACTCTAAGGAGTTAGTATTAAGAGATAGGGACTTGGGAAGGTGATTTGACTGTGAGGGCTTTGCCCTAACAGAAAGGATTTGTGCCCTTATACAAGGACCTAAGGGAGCAAATTTGACTCTTTTGTCACCCTACCCACCTCTTCTGCTATGTGAAGACATAGCATTTGTCTCCATTTGCCCCATTAGCTCTCCTACCATGTAAGGAGATGCAGTAAGAGGTGCCATCTCTGAAGCAGAGAGTGAGCCTTCACCAGACCCTGAATCTGTCAGATGCTTTCTCTGTCAGAGATCTGTCCCTGCAACTGTGAGAAATAAATTTCCAATATTTGTAAATTATCTGGTCTAAGGTAAGTTTATTACAGCAGGACAAAGGAAATAAGACAATGTCTTTTTCCTCTGTTAACCACTAAGCTCCTTGAAGATAAGACCTATTTTTTTTTTGAGACAGAGTCGCAATTTGTCACCCTTGTCAACTTGTCAAATGTGACATTATAGCTCAGAGCAACCTAAAATTCTTGGGCTCAAGGGATCCTCTTGCTTCAGCCTCCCAAGTAGCTGAGACTACCAGCACCCACCACAATGCCCCGCTATTCTTTTCTTTTAGAGACAGGGTCTCACTCTATTCAGGCTGATCTCAAACTCCTGAGCTCAGGCAGTCCACCCATCTCAGCCTCCCAGAGTGCTAGGATTACAGGTGAGAGCCTCCAAACCCAGCCTGATAAGACCTACTTTCTAATTTCTGCCTGTCTTGCTGCAAACCTCTCCCTGACCTGCCATAGGATCTGAGAGTTAGCATGTAATAGAGAAAGGAGGTAAAGAAGAAAGGAGAGAAGAAGGAAAGAAAGAAAGGAGGGAACAAACTTTCTAGGGGATTTTAAAACTTTTTTCCTCCATGTTTGGAATGGCTCACCACCCAAACACAAACAAAACCTCTTCTTTTTGAATATATTAATTATTGTTTAGCATATGCTATTTTGGAAGTCAGGAGTGGTACGTAGGTCAGAAAAGCTTTTAAAATATTTTAAAATTGTTTAAATGTAGAATAATATGGTACTTTAATGAGTGAGCCTCAAGTTGTTGTAAACTGTCATGTGACATATTCACTGATGCTGTCAGACATAAGTAATCACATCCCATGGACAAGGTGCTCTGTCTTGTGTCAAGTAATGCCGGCAGCCACTGAAAAATCCTATCTCGCTCCATCAAGAACCAGTTTCCCAGGCAACACCTCAAAATTCAATGGCAGTACATTAGATTTTACTATTCTTACCTAATTCTGAGTCCAGATCTGGGGAATATGGCCATTGGTAGAGCTAACACTATAAAATCCCAGTGATAAGAGCAACTTCTGGTGGTAGTAGATGTTAGTGATGGATGTCTCCAATGACACTTCCACTGTGAACCACTTCCAAAGTGCTTTGCCTAATCTAGCCCCAAAAACTGAACATGTAGGAGCTTACTGCCCTTTGTCCTATTTTGTTTCCCCAGGCACTATGGCAGAAACTTGCAGGGAAAGGCTGGATAACCACCAGCACACCTAAGGAAGAGCAGTCTTTGCATGGTCAGATTCCAGGTGTCTTCCAGTCAGCCCTCACCATCTCCCCTCTAGACTCACAGCTAGTCTGTGGAAAGGTTGAAACATGCATCCCAGGACAGAGGGCCTAAAGCAGGAGATACTTCAGGAGTATATCTTTTTGTTACTTGTAAAAAAAAAAAAAAATGGACATACTCTATAATAATTTCCAGCCTAATAATGCTATTTCTATTATTAACTGTCCTCTGGGTCTCTGTTCCCTGGATTCTCAACCTGGGCTGTACATTGGAATTACCTAAGGAGTTTAGGACATGCTGATGCCTGGGCCCCTCTCCAAGGCTTTCCAATTTAATAGGGTTGGCGTGGGCACTGGGGTTTTTCAAAACTTCCCCTATGATCCTAACATACTACAGTTTTAGGATTACAGTTGCAGATGTTGTAGAATACTGTCCAACAGAAACATAATCCAAACCACAAATGCAAGCCAAAATGTGATTTTAAATGTCGTAGTATTTGCATTTATAAAGTAAAAATGTAGTATTCATTTTAGTATTTTACTTCCCCATATATGTTATTTCAGCATGTAAGCAACATAAATTATTGAAATAATTAGCATTGTTTGTCGTAAATCTTCAAAATCTAGTATCTTATACTTACATCACATCACAAGTCAGACCAGCCACATTTCAAGTGCTTAGTAGTTACAAGTGACTGGTGACTACCAAGGTGGACATGGCAGCTGAAGTGCATTTGGTTTGCAGGGTGTGGCAAGATGAGGGCAGTGCCTGCAGTGGGCCAAATGATGCCCCACCCTAAAGCTATCCACCTCAAGTTAATCTTTAGAACCTGTGCATGCTAGCTCATATGACAGAAAAGGACTTTGTGGGTGTGATTACTTTAAAGATTGTAAATTGGAGAGACTGTCATAGCCTATCCAGGTGGACCCAAAGTGCAATCGCGTGTTCATTTTAAGCAGAGGCTGATTTGATGTAGAAGAGAAGGCAGTGACTACAATGGCAAAAAGTCTGAAGTGATACGGCTGAAAGTCAAGGCATGCCAGCAGCCACTAAAAACTGGAAGAGTCAGGGAACAGATTATCCCTAGAGCCTGTGGAGGGAACACAGCCCTTCTGACACCTTGATTTTAGCCTTGGAAAACTCCTTTCATACTTCTGGCCTCCTGTAAGAGAACACATTTCTTTTGTCTTAAGCCACTAAGTTTGTGGTCACAATAAGAAACTAATATAGCACCATTTATAAAGAAAGCACTACATTTTCACCTGTATTATTATAGTTGTCCTAGCCTTTCCTATTTTATACCTAGTAGATACCTATTGATTATTTTTTTCCTTTTGGAGGGCAGGCATCTGTTCTATTCATCAATGAAACCTCTGCACCTGGCAAGTAAAGTGTTTGTCTGTCGGAACACTGTAAAAGTTGTTCAAATGTATCTGAAGCTTAGTCTCTGGGACATCTATATTCTGGTGTGCATGCAGGAAAAGCTGAAAAGGAAGGCTGCTTTCTGAAACAATCTCCATATGGGAAGCTACAGATCACAGATGACCCAGATATCCATCGTGGGGCCTGCCTGTCCTGGTCATTTGAAGTGTTCCTGAGAAGGCATGACCCCAAGAATAGAGAAAAGGAAGAAAGTCCTAAAAGGTAGAGATTGCCTAATAGGTCTGACCTACAGGGCAAACTACCCTCATAACTGGCCAACTTCTGCCTGTCCTGCTGCAGCCCTGTTCCCGACTCCCCACAGGATTTGGAAGTTTTCAGTCCATTTGCTAGTGTGCCTGAAATAGACAGTGAAGAGTCTCACAAGTGAAAATACCACTTCACACATTCGTTCAATGCAATTACTTTTCTTCTAACACAGAAATGAGCTGTTTTAAGGGTGTGCAAGATTGATCAAGACGTCTGCTCTTGAAAATTTCTCAAATAGTCCTGGTCCTAGCAGCATCGGTATCACTTAGGATGTTTGTTTCAAATGCTCCACTCCCCCCCCAAAAAATACAAATTTATAAATGACAGACCAAAACTTGAGGTACATTTATTGCCTTCAGGACAAATCCTTCCAAGAGACACAGTCACATTGTGAATAGACAGGAACTATCACAGATGAAGCACCTAAGGGACTGGCGTTGTCACTCCATTTTACTAAAGAGGAAGCCGAGACTCAAGCCAGACTTGTGCAATTGATATGGAGTAGCTTGGGGACTCTACAGGAGCTGTCAAGCCCCCGACCTTCTACCACAGCAAGAGCAAAACCCCGTCTCAGGTGTTACAGCAGGCTCCTATAGTCTCAACTATTCCAGAGGATGAGGCAGGAGAATCACTTGAGCCCAAGAGTTTGAGGTTGCTATGAGCTATGACACCAGGGTGACAGAGTGAGATGCTATCTCAAAAACAAGTGGAGGCCATAGAGAGTCTTCAGTGTCATATTCAGTGAGATTCGGGATTTTGGCATTAGCAGTGAAGCAAGCAAAGAATGAGAACAGGCTTTGAAGGTGATAGCGTCTTTATGCCTTTATCACCTGCAAGGGAGTCCTAATTGCAGCATAATTTGCAAAGAGGAGAGTTGTAACCTGTCTCTTTTGTTTCTCTGGTAGCATCTCCCCAAGTACCTGAGCGTGCTTTTTCTCACTCAAGAGTGTTCCCACATGATGCTCTCTGCCTACACACCACTAAGCTGCTGAGTAATTCCTACATCTTCAAATCTCAGCATTAATGGCACTGCCCCAGAGACATCATCACTGACCAGGTCACCTAAAGTACCTACTTCTTCACCTTGAGTTCAGCACCTTGTTTGTTTCCTGCATAACACTTATCATTTGCAATGATTTTCTGTTTTGGTTATGTTCCACTTTAAGCTATAAAAGTCATGAGGGAGAGAAAGCCACTCATGGAATGCTTGAATGGATGGCTTGCAAGTGTTGAATATTTGCTAATCAAACACACTAAGCCCCTAACCTCACTGTGCTTTATTATAATACAAACTCCCTCCAGGAACTCTGATTCCATTGGTCAGGTCAGTACACTTCGGACGTGTGTACTTGAAGACTGTTTATGATGCAGTTGGTCTGTAGAACAGCATGTGGGACTTTTTGTGCCTGCTTCCCTCACACAATCTTTATTTGTTCTCTTTGCAGTGAGAGGCATAGCAACAACCTAATTCACACATGTTTCTGGATCTTTAGGGTACCTGAGAGTATCCTGTGAATCCTATTTGCATTTGTACCACTTGTCTATTCACCAGAAACCATGCATAAGATTTTAGGGCTGCCTCACATACACCATGAGTTAACATTCCCAAGTAAAAAGGAGAAGCAAAGGCCCCCAAAGTCTTTGAGCCTTTGGAGGAATATTCAGAGGAGCCAAGGAATTCAGCTTTCTAGAAGACTCATTCTAAATTCCTTGGAACCTGAGAGCAACATATATCCTCTGGAGGATTGCAAAAGAACTGTAATTCTCTGAGAGGCTAGACCACCTAAAGTTGAGCAAATGAACTCTAACACCAAGAACCAACTTGAAACATTGTTTTGCAAAAGATGGAGAATGAAGCTAAAAATGGCAGCAGTGGAGAGTAGAGACTCCAGGCACAGTGAGGGGGCACCATAAGAAAAGACTACAGCATCTGAGAAGTGACTTTACTCTGAGCCTCTGCTGATTGTCCTACATTCCCTGGACCAGCAGCATCAACTTCACCAAAGACCTTGTCAGAAAGTCAGAATCTCCATCCTCACCCCAGAATTACTGAATGGGAATCTGTCTTTTGACAACATCTCAAGGTGATGTGTGAACTTTAAGAACACTAAACCTGTGGCAAATGGAGGCTTGATGAACTAGAGAAAATCCCTTCGATTTAGTCCATTTCTTAGCTGAGGAAATTCCACTGGAAACTTATTTAAGCCTCAATCATATCCACAGGTAACGTGACCAGGGAAACAAACCTGTCTCATTCCCAAATGTCTCATCTCCTTGAGGATCATATTAGCTCAGTGGGGCCAAAGAATGCTCATTAAACTTCTTCCTGTTCTCGGAGTGCAGTCGCGAGGCAGCAACAGGTCAAGTACAGATACATCTGAAAAGCTCACAAATCTGCTTCTACCGTTTTCTCTTCAGTATTTGTTATGTAGAACTTTATCCAAACCCCCTCCTAGGATGGTTGGTAAGTAAGAAAATCACAAAACTTTAGAAAATTAGTTAGAAATATCTTATTAATGCTCATTTATATAATGTGCCATTCCTTAGAGGAGGTGTTTCCGGAGTTGGAAGTGTGGCTGGCTATGTTGCTTTAATCTGCATTAAATGCCTCTGAGGGAAGGTTACATAAAAGTGGCAGAAATAATGAAACCAATTTGGGTAGCAGCTAATAGCAAAACAAAAAAAGCATTAGTTCTCTGGTTCACTGATTTTCATCTTCTCCCTAGGGCACAAAGAATTCTCAACAGCCTCATGATGCCCCTGCTACCCTTTCACCACTACTGTGGATGTGCACCAGCAAAGACTCTTACTTGGGGAGCAAAACATCAGGTACTGCAAACATGACCTTGCACTTAACTTCTAGTGTAGGACTCTATGTGATACCAATGCCTTGAGGATGTGTGGTTTGAGTGCTTGTTAAGAAAGGTGCTGAACAACATGGTCTATATATTATTCTTAGATATGAGTGTGTATGTAAATACATATATGTGTGTGTGCATTTATAGTGTGGATTCCCACTTTTACAGCAAGGAGAAGAGAAGAATCTTTAGACAATAAGAGTAGAAAACTAGATTTTAAATTGCACATGAACTTTATGGACACCCTGTATATAAATATATCACCATTTTCTAAATTAAAAAAAAAAGAAAATAGACACCAGCTAAGATCATCCGTGTTTGTTCTTTTTTAAGAAAAGTATGTTCTTATGTACGCCATACTATTCTCTTTTTTTCCAAGATTTGGGATGTTTAGAAAGAGTGTTCTCGTGTTTTGACTACTCTGTCAGGCCAATAGGTCAGGGGGGAAAGAGCAGCTTAAATAGAAAAGAGATCTGACCACGAGACACCAGCTGGCTGCAGGGACATCTAAGTGTCTCTTCCGTAGCTGTATTTGCACATTCTGAGAATGAGATTGACAAGCATCAGCCATACCTTATTGTATATAAACAGTGAAAGGAACATGTTCTGAAAAGTAGAAATTACCACACCAAAATGCAAAGTTTGAGTATTTTTTATGGATATGACTCATCTCTATTTTGCTCTATCTTTCTGCAGCCAGCAAAGGTATTCTAAGGATCACCACTAGTCTGGCCAAGAACAAAAGCCCTTAATTGCTTCTATTCCTCTAGAGTTCCAAGAATCACCCCTATTTACCTGACTCATGCTGACTGAGATCTGGAGCTTTAAACCATACCTGATACTACATGGGAACAAATGGGGGACATAATTATGTAAGAAGTATATTAATTGGGCCCCTTCCCACCTCTCTACATCCAACTACCCACTCACTGCCAGAGCCTTAGTCAGTCCATAGGGAACCTTGTGACTGAGCAAAAGACACTCCTCCTCCAGGTGGTGTGTTAGTCTGGGTTGTCCTGGGAAATAGAACCAATGAGAGAGAGAGAGAGAGAGGATTGATAGATAGATAATAGACAGGTAGGTGAAAAATAGACAGACACAGATTTATTATAAGGAATTATTTCATGCATTTGCAGAGGCTGAGAATACCCAAACCTGCATTTGGCAAGCTAGAGACCCAAGAAAGCCAATGGTATTGTTCTAGTCTGAGTCTGAAGGCCTGAGAACCAGGAGAGTGAGTGGTGTAAGTTCCAGTCCAAGTACAAAGGCAGAAGACAGCTGTCTCAGCTTGAAGACAGACAGCAAACTATCCCTTTCTCCACAGCCTTCTTGCCCTAGTCAGGCCTTCATTGGATTTGATGAGGCCCATTCACATTAGGGAGGACAATCTGTTTTACTTAGTCTACCATCCACTTGTTAATCTCATTCAGAAACACCCTCACAGGCACACCCAGAAAAACATATAATCACATACTTGAACATGGTGTATCCTAGTCAAGTTAACACATGAAATTTCCCACCACAAGTGCAGTGCTTAGTGGGCCACAGGCTGTGCTCCAGGCCCTGTGTGGCTGTCAGGTAGGTACCCTCACAGATAGCTCAATCTACACAATCATACACAGTCCCTGTAGCTATATTCCAACTGTGCTGAGAAATGGCTTCCTCTCTCCTTTACAATCAGGTACTGCAGAGTCCTGCCTTCGTGCCTCATTAACTCATTCTCTCCTACCTCAGACCCATCAGAATGATCATGGCTTTGGGCACCCCCAACAAAGGGCATTTCACTTTATAGGGTTTTAGAATGTGTTTACCTTTTAATTTTTTTTTTATAATTATATTGAATCATAATTGTGTACATTGGTGCAATCATAGGGCACAATGTGCTTCATATATATTCAGAAATATTTTTATCATACTGCTACAGATAGCCCTCATGGCATTTTCTTGATCACTATATAAAGACATTGATACTCTAC
>CAUYON010032852.1:0-15211 GCA_963573935.1 Arctocebus calabarensis | reverse complement strand
CTATGGATTTGTCTATTCTGGACATTTCAAATGAATAGAATCATATAATATGTAGTGTTTTATGTCTGGCTTCTTTCACTTAACATAATGTTATGCAAAGTCCATTCATATTGTAGCATGCATCAGTACTTCATTTATTTTTATGGTCAAATAATATTCCACTTATATGAAGATACCACATTTGTTTATCCATTCATAAATCAATGGACATTTCAGTTGCTTTCACTTTTTGGCTATTTTTTTATTTTGTTTTTTGAAACAGAGTCTCACTTTGTTGCCCTTGGTAGAGTGCCATGGCATCTCAGCTCACAGCAACCTCAAATTCTTGGGCTTAAGTGATTCTCGTGCCTCAGCCTCCCAAGTAGCTGTGACTACAGGTGCCCGCCACGATGCCCGGCTATTTTTTAGAGATGAGGTCTCCCTCTGGCTCAGGCTGGTCTAGAACTTGTGAGTTCAGGCAATCCACCTGCCTCGGCCTCCCAAGTGCTGAGATTATAGGTGTTAAGCCTACATGCCTGGCCTTTTTGGCTATTTTGAATCATACTACTATAAACATTTGTTTACAAGTTTCTATGTAGACATGTATTTTCAATTTTATTGGGCAGATACCTGGAAGTGGAATTACTAGGTTATATGGTAACTTTATATTTACCTTTATGGGGGAACTAATTGTTTTTCAAAGTGGTTGCACCATTTTATATTCCACCAATAATTTATGAAGATTCTAATTCCACTACTTCAGCAAAACTTATTACCTGGTTTTTTGTTTTTGTTTTTGCTTTCTTTTTCATTATTATGGCCATCTTAGTAAGTGCAAAGTGGTCTTTCCTTCCTTCCCTCCCTTCATCTCTCCCTCCCTCCCTCCCTCCCTTCCTTCCTTCTTTCTTTCTTTCTTTTTTTGAGACAGAATCTCATTTTGTTGCCCTCAGTAGACTGCCGTGGTATCACAGCTCACAGCAACCTCCAACTCTTGGGCTCTAGTGATTCTCTTGCCTCAGCATCCTGAGTAGCTGGGACTACAGGCACCCACCACAACATTTGGCTATTTTTAGAGATGGGGTCTTGTTCTTGCTCAGGCTGGTCTGGAATTTCCAAGCTCAGACAATCCACCCACCTTGGCCTCCCCGAGTGCTAGGATTACAGGCATGACCCACTACGCCCAGCCCTGCAAAGTGGTATTTCATTGTGGTTTTGATTTGCGTTTCTCTAATGATTAGCCACAATGAGCATCTTTTCATGAGCTTATTCGGTAAGTGTATTTCTTCTTTGAAGGGATGCTTATTCACATCGTTTGCCCATTTTAAAAAAATGAATTATATAAATTTGAGATTGAAAATAATAAAAGTATTCCCTGCCTAATGTAGGCGGGGAAAACCATTTGTATCCCAGCTATTGAGGGGTTGGCCTAGGCCTGCAATGGACAAGCTATGTTTTATGTTAAGGCTATGCCATAATAAAAGCCTCTTCCTCCACTCAGAGGGTGTGGCTGGCCTCTATCCAGTAAAAAAAAAAAAAAAGAAAAGAATAAAAGTATTAATAAAGTCTCACCTTGTGGGAAAAATTCAATGTAATACAATCCCCAAATTAAAAATTGCCAAGGATGACACAATTTTAAAGATGAGGAACAGAGGGAGTTTTAAACTGTATTTAACCATTGCCACATGATTATGATTCTAACTGGTAAACAGAAATTGCTACCGAACTTTCTCAGAATTACTCATGAATTATTGAAGTTTTGAATGTTGCAAAATCTTTGGAAAGACACTTTTGAATAAAATTCAGCCCCTTTCTATAATCACAAAATGTGTCTGGAAAGAAACATAGTCATTATCTTTTAAAAATATTCTTATGATGTCTAACATAAACATTAAAGCACATCAAATGTCCTGATTGCAGGTGAACAGCTCAGTGAATTTTGATGTATGTATGTACTCATGTAGTCACTGCCCAAATTAAGACATGGAACATTTTCTGCATTCCTTCACGCCTCTTCCCAGTTTACACCCCGCACCTCACAAATAATATGATTCTGCTTTGTATCACCATCAATTATTATTTCTATTCTAGACCTCCATTTAAATGCCATCAAGCAGTTTATATTCTTACAAGATTCCTTGTGCTCAGCATTGCATTTGTGCGATTCATCTGCTTTGTTATGTATGGGATGAAAAGGGAATCTGTGCAGGGAAAACAGTGATAGCAGAAATGAGAGACTGATTACATATAGGGAAATTAAGGATGGAGTCAGGTTTTTCACTATCAGGAAAGGGATAAAGTAGCAACAGCAGTAATGACTAACATCTACCAAGCACTAACAATGGGCCCATCCCTGTTCCAAGCACTTTACATACCTTAAGTGATTTCATTTTCACCACACCTCTTTCACCGAGGTGATTTTGTTATCATCCGAATTCACTGATGAGAACACGGAGGCCCAGGTAAGTTAAGAGGCAGAGCTGGATTTTGGACTCATGCTTGTCTTGTTCTAGAAGCCATGCTCTTAGCCAGTATTGCTCCTGGTATACAGCTCCAAATTAGCAGGGCCAACCTGCATTTCTGGCTCATTTTGAAGAACAAATGTCAGACTCTCCTGACCAATCTGTTCAGTGAATTTCCAGGAATCTGGGGCTTAGTCACTCTTCTTTATGAAGTTCATTTACAGCACACTCGTGTGCAGATTGGTGTGACGTTTGCAGTGTAAGGTTCTGGCCTCCTTGGTTCCTCTGACATTTGTCCTTATTTCATCAAGGGTGTAGTTTGTAGATAGCAGTTTCTTTGTCCTTTTTTGTCAGTTTCTTTTATCAGTCCACTCTCAACAGATTTCTCTGCCATCTCTTCCTTTCCAATATTAGTTTAATATTCTTCATATCCAAGTGTTTTTATAGCCTGACAGATAAGAGAGAAATCAGTGGAGTTTGCTTTTTTTTTTTTTTCCATTATCTCTGGCTAATAATCAATATTAAATTTCTCTCTTTTGGACCATGCCATTCAAACCAAAACCCAACACCCTTTCTGCCTCTTTGTGAGTTCCAAGATCTCCCGATAGGAGGAGTGTGGAATCTCCTTTGTTCCCTGTCCCCAAGACCCTCTTCTCTTCATAACTCCCCCTTGGAGCCACTTGTCCCCATTCTACCTGCCCACTGAGTTCTGTCCCATTTCGGGCACCAATCCTCCTCTCTAGCAAGAAGAATTTAAAGCCCTCTAGTTCAAAGCTGAGGTTCAAGACAAGTCCTGCAATGACACTGTAGTGATGACTTCAACCTTCATCCTGGGTCCAAACCACCATGTTACGTCTCTGTTGTGATTCTGGCCTTTTGTTCCTGGGCCTCTCTTTGAACCTTGATAATCTCCTGTAACCAGGAGTCTTCCTTCTTCTTTCCAGTTGTTTTCTTCCCTATCCCCAGGAATTTTTTTCCAGTCCCTGTGGCATTGCAACCTTGTGATTAATTTCTTTGATCCTGCCTGCCCACCTGAATTACTGAACACTAGCTCCTTCTAGAGCTCCTGGTATCCTATTTTTAATACACATGTCAGGATATCCCAAGTCTTGGTCCACTGAAATTTGCTCCACTTGCTGTAATTACTATTTCTGTCTAGACTGTGTTACATGAAAGGATAGGGGCCAGGTAGATGTTGCTATTTATTTGACAGTGTATTTTACACCAAGACCTTGTTTAAAGTGATTAGGTTCCCACATACGAATTTTGGAGGGTCACATACATTCCAACTGTAGCAAACACATTACATTTGAAAGCTGTTAGATCTCCAAGAGGAAATGTTGAGTAGACAGTTGGACAGATTCATCTGGAGTTAAGAGGAGAAATCCACACTCAGATATAAATTTTGATATCTTCAATGTACATATAGTAGTTAAAGCTGTGAGACTGGATTCAAAGTAAAGTCCCTGGCCTAGCAGAAGCAACAGTACCTGGGAGCCTTTTAAAAATGCAGAAAATTGGGGCCTGCCCCAGACCTATTGGACCAGAATCTGCATTTAAAAAATACCTATTACGTAGGCCAGGTGCAGTCACTGATGCCTGTAATCCTAGCACTCTGGGAGGCCAAGATGGGAGGATCCCTTGAGCTCAGGAGTTCAAGACCAGCCTGAGCAAGAGCAAGACCCAGTTTCTACTAAAAATAGAAAAAAAAATTAGCCAGGCATTGTGGTGGGTTCCTGTAATCCCGGCTACTTGGGAGGCTGAGGAAAGAGGATTGCTTGAACCCAGGAGTTTGAGGTTGCTATGAGCTAGACCGATGCCCTGGCACTCTAGCCTTAGCAACAGAGTGAGAATGTCTCAAAAACAAAACAAAACATATACACACACACCGTTTATAGTCCTGTAACAGATATATATGTTACAGGGCTATAAGCTAACTGACCCACTACCAAGTCAATGAAACTGCATTTAAGTGTCTTTTGCTTATAAGATCATTTACTCCACAGTAGTTTAAGTTCCACGAAGGACAAGCAGTTCATGTATCTTGTTCACAGCTGTTTCTGTTACCTAGAACTGTGCATGGCAGATGGTAAATGCTTGATAAATATTTGTTAAAGGGAAGCCTTGAAAAGTTTCTTAAACTCTTGGAGCCCCATTATTTTGCTTAACTGTAAGATAAAGATTTGTGTCCCTACTTTCAGGTATGAGGATAAGACATAAACAGGTCAGAGTTGTCAACATTTATCGGATACATCTCTTCATTGAGACCTGTATCTGTTTTGTTTAGCGGTAAGCTGGGCTTTTCAGCTACTTTAGCTAAGTATTACTGAGGGCTTGTTCTATATGATAGACTGTTTGGAGGAGTCTTGGGAGTAAAGAGATTCATTTATCCATTCACTCACTATTTTAGCCTATATTAATTGGATATTATGTGCCAAGCACTCTTCTAAGTGCTGGTGCATATAGAAGTGAATAAAACAAAATCTCACTAGAAGTTTGCATTCTAGTGGGAGGAGACAGACATTAATCAAGTAAAATTATAATATAGCAGATGGTGATATTTTTCAGTGGGAACAAAGTGGGTCAGGGGAAAAGGGAGTGTTGAGGATGTGTAGAAGGATGATTAGAGAAGGAGAGAGCTTAGACATGCAGGAAACCAAGGGGCAATCCATATGGATATCCAGGGGCAGTGTTTTCCAGGCAGAGGGACAGCCAATGGGATGGTCCAGAAGTGGAAACATGTGTGACATATTTAAGGAACAGCAAGGAGACCAGAATGGGAAAGTAGGAAGAACAGTGTGGGTGCTGAAGGAGGTAGGGCTTTGAAGGGCTTTATACTGACACTGGATTTTGCTCTGAATGAAACTGAGAGCTGTGGAGGATATTCAGTGCCAAATCATATGATCTAACTTAAATTTTAAATGTGTCAGCCAGACCCAGTGGCTCATGCCTATAATTCTACCACTCAGGAGTTCAAAACCAGCCTGAGCAAGAGCCAGACCATCTCTACTAAAAAAAGAAAAACTAGTTGGGCATTGAGGCAGGAACCTGCGGTCCCAGCTACTAGGGAGGCTGAGGCAAGGGAATTGCTTGAGCCCAAGAGTTTTGAGGTTGCTGTGAGCTGTGATGCAATAGGACTCTACAGAGGGCACAGAGTGAAAATCTGTCTAAAAAAAAATTTAAGGCCAGGCGCAGTGGCTCAAGCCTATAATCCTAGCACTCTGAGAGGCCAAGGCAGGTGGATTGCTGGAGCTCAAAGGTTTGAGATCAGCTTGACCAACAGCAAGATCCTGTCTCTAAAACTAGCTGGGCATTGTGGTGGGTGCCTGCAGTCCCAGCTATTTGGGAGACTGAGGTAAGGCAATTGCTTGAGTCCAAGAGTTTGAGGTTGCTGTGAGCTATGATGCCAAGACACTCTTCTGGGAGCAACAAAGTGAGACTGTCTCAAAAAAAAAAAGAAAATTAAATGTGTCACTCCACCTGCTATGTTTGAGTGAGAATAGACTTTACGGGAGTAAGGGCAGAAACAAAGAGACAGGCTAGAAGGCTGTTGCAGTAATCCAGGTGAGAGAGGGCCTGGGGATCAAGTTGGTAGCAGTGATCAAGGTGGGGATACCTGGTCAGATTCTAATGATATTTTTTTAGAGACAAGTTCTCACTATGTTGCTCAGAATGGACTCAAACTCCTGGGCTTAAGCTATCCTCCCTCCTCAGTCTCCCGAGTAGCTGAGACTCCAGTTATACACCACTATGCCCAGCTCTGATGATGTTTTGAAGAAGAGTCTCACGTGTTTTGCAGATATGTTGGCGATAGAGTGTGGGGGAAAAAAGAAATCAAAGATGACTTCAGAACTCGAAAGACAGAGCTGCCATCAACTGAGATGATCAGAATTTAGACAACCAGGTTAGTGGAAGAGGCAATTAGGAATTCTGTTTGAACATTGTCTGGGTCTGTTTGGGCTGCTACAACAAAATACCTGAGACTGGGTAATTTATAAATTACAGAAATTTATATATCACAGTTCTAGAGGCTGAGAAGTCCAGATCAGGGTGCCAGTGGGACTGGTGTTTAGTTAGGGCCTAGTCTCTGCTTCCAACATGGTGCCTTAAATACTGTGTCCTTACATGACAGAAGAAATGGAAGAGGAAAAAAGGGGGGAGAGGAGGAGGAGAACTCTGAAGCCTGTTGTGTAAGTTGTTTTATTATTTATTTGTTTAATTTTTTTTTGAGTCAGTCTCACTCTGTCCCTCTGGGTAGAGTGCTATGGCATCATAGCTCACAGCAACCTCAAACTCTTGGGCTCAAGAGATCCTTTTGCCTCAGCTTCCTGAGTAGTGGAGACAGTAGGCACTACCACAAAGCCCGACTAGTTTTTCTACTTTTAGTAGAGACAAGGGTCTCACTCTTCCTCAGGGTGGTCTCGAACTCCTGAGCTCAAGCAAATCCACCTGCTTTGGCGTCCTATAATGCTAGGATTACCATGTCTGGCCTTTTATAAGTTCTTTAATGCCGTTCACCAGGATAGGGCTCTCATGACCTAATCACCTCGCAGAGACCTCATCTCCTAATACCACCACCTTGGTGATTAGGTTTCAACATATGAATTTTGGAGGGACACATACATTCAAACCATAGCAAATATATAACTTTTAAGATGTCTATTAGATGTTCGAGAGAAAATGTTGAGTGGACAGTTGGATAGCTGCATCTGGCGTTGAGAGAAGTCTGAAACTGAGATATCAATTTGGAAATCTTCGATGTATTTATGATACTTAAAGCCACGGGAGTGGATGAAATAACTCAGGGAAATAATAGAGTCGTCCCCCCTTATTCATGGGGATTATGTTCCAAGACCCCTAATGGATATCTGAAATTGAAGATAGTACCAAATCCTATCTGATCTCTGATTATTTAGATCACAAACTTGTCCTAGAAAAAGTGCTACATATCTCATTGCAGAATATCACTATGGTCACCTTTTTAAATTTTTTTTATTTTTTATTTTTTAATAATTGTATTAAATCATAATTGTGTACATTGGTGCAATCATAGGGCACAATGTGCTGACTTCATATACAATCTGAAATATTTTGGTCGTCCTGTTAAACATAGCCTTCATGGCATTTTCTTAATCACTATATGAAGACATTGATATTCTACATTTAATAAGTTTCACCAGTACCCTGCTACGATGCACCATCACCTCTGAAGGACTCCCCTGAGGGTAGGGGAGTAGTACAAGATCCCATGTACCCATGCCAGTGCCTAGTCTACTCTTCAAAGCAATTTTAGAACTCTTTCTGGAATGGTCATCACTCTGTTTATTCTTATACATAGCTATGATAAAGTTCAACTTATAAACTAGGCACAATAAGAGACTGACAACAAAATAATAAAATAGAACAATTATAACAATATACTCTAACAAAAGTTAGGTGAACGTGGTCTCTCTTGCTCACAAAATACCTTCCTGTACTGTACTCACCCTTCTTGTTGATAATTTGAGATGATAAAATGCCTACATGATGAGATGAATGACATAGATGTTGTGATGTAGCATTAGGCTACAAAACTCGAAAACTGATTGTTTATTTCTGGAATTTTCCATCTCATACTTTCAGAACATGGTTGACTGACGGTAACTGAAATTTCAGAAAGTAAAACTGTGGATAAGGGGAACTGCTGTGTAGAGAAGAAGCAGTTCAAGATCTGAATGCTGTGGTACACCAATGGTTAGAGGTCAGAAGAAATGAACGAATGACATAGTAGGAGAAGCTAGTCAGGATCTCAACCACCATGCTCTCATACTACTCAGAGAGTACCCATTAATAACCTCCAGGAACTTAGCACTACGTTTTCCATCACATACTCAGGCAATTGCTTACTTGAGATTCAGGCCACAACTTCCATTTGCCTTTTTATTGGGGGAAGTATTGAACCTATTAAACATGACTCCAGTTTATATTCTGCTTTCTCAAAATCTCTCCCTCCTACCTTATGATTTCATTCGTCACTATAGGAGGAAAGGGAACTCCATAAGAAAGGCTAGTGACTGCTTGGGCTTTTTCACAAGCCTGGCCCAATGGGCAAAGAACACTATTTCTCTCCCTTCTATTTTTCCTCTTCCATCCCCTACAAACGTCTAATGTTGCTCTTGCTAGTTGTTATAGCAATCGTAGAAGTCATAGTCATTTTTGCAGGTGTTTTCTTACCTGCCCAGAGGAATAGGCCAGAATCTTGGCAGCTTAGAGTGACAAGGAGGGTGGAAAGCAGGGAAAAGTCAGAGCCACCCAGCTGCAAGTGTTCCGCTTTGTAGGACTGGAGAAGAGCCAAGAGAATTCCCGTAGCACAGGCAAGTCATGTTTTCCACCTTCCCTTTGCTAACCACAAGGGGGGCAGATTCAGATGTGTTACTATGGACACTTGTAGAAATCTTTGAGCCATTCAAGGTGCCTGAGATGTTCCCAGAGATGTGAACAGACCCCAAATAGCAGGGGCCAATGTTGTCAGATTGACAAAAATACTTGCCAAGTTTCCTGGTCAGGTGGGACTATTTGACCATTTTTAGGCTGGGTTTGGAAGTAAATTTAATACTCAGGGCCAGGAGAAAGGAGAAATGGAAGCAGACAAGGTAAGGAAGAGAACGAAGAGGGGAACTAAGAAACAAAGGAGCAGAGAAAGACATTTGAAAGGGCATCAGAAGGAAATAGGAAGAGGAAACCCAAACTTACTGAGCTTAATGCTAGCTAGTGAGCCTCTTTACACACCAGGGCTAGCTATTAACAGAAGATGCTTCTGCCCACCCCACCTTCAACCTGTACAAACACACATTTCACTGTGAAATTGACTACTTTGAAACTTTACATCTGAGCAAGAAGAAAAACCAGCAGTCATGTTTCTACTACAGATTGAAGTTATCCCTGCTATTTTCTTCCTAGATTTGCAGGGCCTGTGACCAGTACAGTATTGAGCAACTGCCTCTAAGAACCACCTGGCCAACCACCATTACAATTGCCATATATCAAGAAAGCTCGTGTAGTGCAATTGGAGCACAGTATTATGTTATTCATTTCTTAATCTAATCCACTGCCTTTAGATGCTGGAAATGAGAATTAGTCGGAGTCTAATCTCTCCAGGGATGTTTCCTTTCCAGGCAGGCCTAGCCTGTCTTCTACAGAAAATAGGATGAAATCCAATCTTGGGATGATGTGACAGGAAAGGAAAACAGAGGCCAACCGGGTCAGGAGAGGCCCAGAAGTCATAACGGTTATGGGATGGTGATAAAGCCCTCAATTCTGGAATCACCACTTTTAGGAGCTCTCTTCTGTTTATAGTCAACATGACCAATCTCAATCTGATGATGTGGCTGGGTTGAAATATGACTCAGTAATTGCAATGGACCCAGCTGAAGGGGGAAATGTTGAACGCAAACAATGAAATAAATAGGCTGGGCATGGTGGTGCACACCTGTAATCCTAGCACTCTGGGAGGCCAAGGCAGGTAGATTGTTTGAGCTCAGGAGTTCGAGACTAGCCTGAGCAGCAGTGAGACCCCTGTTTCTACTAAAATAGAAAAATTAGTTGAGTGTTGTGACAGGCTCCTATAGTCCCAGCTACTTGGAAGACTGAGGCAAGAGAATTGCTGGAACCCAGGATTTTAAGGTTGCTATGAGCTATGATGCCATGGTACTCTACCCAGGGTGACAGAGTGAGACTGTGTCTCAAAAAAAAAAAAAAAAAAAAAAGAAAAGAAAAGAAAAACTAAAGGGGAATAAACAATGCCATGAGAAATATCTCATTCTTCCCTCTGTATTTTTTTGCTTTTTTTTTTCTTTTTTAAATGAAATATTAAAGGAATTAAAGAAATATTAATCAGGGCATGGTTCCTACACTCAGCGTTCTTTTGACCTTTACTTTTTGTCTTTTGACCTTTACTTTTTGGACCCAATTATCCATTGATCTCTCTCACGTAGAAACTCCAGACTAAATCTTATATATAAAGATCTTCTTGTATTTGCTTTTTAAAGATTAAGCTCTTTATTTTGAGATAATTATAGATTCACTTACAGTTGTAAGAAATGCTACAGAGAGATCCTGTGTCTCCTTAACTCAGTTATATTTACTTTTTAAAGCTCAATTCAAGTTTACTGTAGTGGATCCCTTTACTCTTCATCCACACAGTTAAGTTCATACAACATTACACTGTACAATCTCGAGAGAATGAGGAAATTCCATGGGTGACAGACTGTCAAAGATGACCCATTTCAAAGGATAATACTGAAAGTCGCCCTCTGAGTCTCATGTAGCCATGGCAGCTCATTGTTCACCTGTCTGGATGACAAAGTCTATCTTTATAGAGAGTTCTTGAAAACTGCTCTAAGCCAGAGTAAAGGAAGTATCAAATATGGAAAGGAATGGAATCTATAATTGTACTGTGGACTGATAGTATATCACGAGCTGCGTGGGTCACACGTATGCCATGCTGTGCATCCCTCCCTAGGGAAGGAGGGCATCTGGGGATGAAATCTGGAGGAGAGAACAGATAGATGGTTGATGAAGAGTTGAAGGAAGGCAGCAGAAAGTGGTCCTGAAGTTAAGGCTCTGGCATAAAGAATAGCACAAAACAGGGAAGGGTCTTGAAAGTAGCTGGGGTGAATGGAAATAAACTAAGGACCTGCCTATAAGATGTTCATTTTTGAAACTCCGGGTGTATATATGTCATTAGCATGCTAGGGGCCAATCCAAGGGCAAAATGGGAACTCCTGTCTTTTATTCCTCTGTTCTTTTTGTCTCTGTCTGTTTCCTTAGAAACAAATCCGTCAATATCTAAGAACCCCATCCAAGAGAGAACTGCTCTGAAGATATTCAATCCCCCAGTGTTTTGAAAGCAGATGCCAGCTATGCCAAACGAGCCCTTGAAAGTGCTAAATCACCTCCTGATTTGAAGCAATAAGTTAAAAAGCCTACCTGTCTTTCATGGTAAGGGGAGGTATAACCAAAGTGCTCAGGTGATTCAAATGTTGTGATAATGAGGTTGAACTTCAGGGCTCAAACCCTCTAGCATCGTCAGCCCCAAATGATAGAAACTGTGCCTGTGTCCACGGTCCCCAGATCTAGTCAGTCATCTTGCAGGAACAAGCCACAGATCCTAAGAGACTCCAGGTAGGGGTAGGGTGATGGGGGTTAGCTGGCCAGGCTTTGCATTTAGATAGATCTGGCTTGGAGCTTGCCCTTGTACTTATTACCAGTGGGACCTTAAGCAAATTACTTATCTTCTCTTTCTCTCTAAGCCTTGGTTTCCCAACAGGGTTGAGATAATTTATCACATAACCATACAATGTTAGCTATTATCATTTTTATCATTGTTAATA
This sequence comes from Arctocebus calabarensis, assembly GCA_963573935.1. Lineage (NCBI taxonomy): Eukaryota > Metazoa > Chordata > Mammalia > Primates > Lorisidae > Arctocebus > Arctocebus calabarensis. The sequence goes on along the minus strand of CAUYON010032852.1, from coordinate 3,402 downwards.
ATGGGTGTAGATTGAGATCCAAGAGTGAGTTTGGAAATCGATTGCTACTGCCATGCTTCCCCTCAAGAATTCTCAGAAGAAATGCAAATTTGGCCGGCCCAGGGATACCCTTTAACCCACTGGGAGAGGGAATGTTATTATCAGTCCCCCTTAGTAATCACAAGTCAAATGAAATCCATCTCCTTTCCCAGCTGACTGCACTGCTGAAACAATGAATCAAAGCTCTGGGCCTCCCCCAAAGTGAAGGCTAATAGCTCTATCTTCCCATGTAGTGGGGAGGAGATAGCGCCCTGACCTCTTATCTTACAAAGTTCCAGATTAGGGAAGGGGACTAGTCTACAACTAGAATGGATGGCCAACAGTCTCAGAATCCTCCAGGGGTTCCAGAGCTAGCTTTCCAAAACTACTTTCAGCATATTGATTTCTGACAGCGTTGCACTTCAGGAAAAGAGCAACTACAAACTGCCAGCTTGCCCACATCTCAAAATCAATTGCACATGTAGCAGATGCTTGAGTTTCTTTCTTTCTTTTCTGCTTCCTCCCCTAGTGGAAAGTGTGTGAGTTCTAATAACACTCCTGCTATGTTGTGGCAAGACAGGATGTCATTTCCACCTGAGGCTATAGGGGGGATATTCAATAGAAAATTGGTCTTCTTGACCCACTTGGGGTAGATTTGATTTCTGCCTTAAGAATAAAACACAAATATTTGGAATTGAAACGAGAGGAAATCCCTAAAGCAAACACTTATTGAGCGACTTACTTGCCAGACAGGTTACTAGCTACTTTCCATATATATTACCTCATTGATCCTCTCAAGTACCCTGCCAGGTGGATACTGTGAAGAATATATCACATCTGAGGGGAAAAGCTCCAAGAGGTTAAATCACTTGCGAGGGACTGCAAAATCTCATCACTGCCCAGGATTTGAACCTTATCACTATGGTTTCAGACCCAATTTGTTCATTTACTTTATTATTTGAACAATGATTCATGAAATAAAGTTAAGTTGGTATTTACTTTTATGTGAAGTTTAGCATAAGGGACCTAAAATATTTCTTGCAACATCCAACTTCTGCAAAAACAAGGGTTGTGGCCAGGCACGGTGGCTCACACTTGTAATCCTAGCACTCTGGGAGGCCCAGGTGGGTGGATTACCTGAGCTCATAGGTTTGAGACCTGCCTGAGAAAGAGTGAGACCCCCCCCCCCGATCTCTAAAAATAGCCAAGCGTTGTGGCAGGCACCTGTAGTACCAGCTACTCGGGAGGCTGAGACAAGAGAATTGTTTGAGCCTAAGAGTTTGAGGTTGCTGTGAGCTGTGATGCATTGGCACCCAGGGTGTCAAAATAAATAAATAAATAAATACATAAGAGACTTTTTTCAGATTTATATGGGTGCAATTAGGTTTCAGTGTTTGGGTTTGTTAGGTAAAGGCCCTGTTGTAGTTGTATCCCACACCCAGGAAGTGTGCTATATACCCTTACACCATGCCTACTAGGTGGAAGCACACTAATCTTCCCCCTCCAAAAAAACAAAAAAACAAAAAACCAAGGGATATGCACTTATGCATGCTAATGGTTGGAATATATATATTGGTGAAATTTTAGCTATGATACACCTGTTTGTATCTATTACCTGGAACATAGCAGTACTCCATACACACTTATTAAAACAACAGCTACAGCAACAACAACAAACCTCGAGAGGAAATACAGCCATCTAATGTGCATGATGCAATGGTACATTTCAAAACTATTCAGAAATGAGTCTAATTGTGATGGATGTGTTACTTCAATGTAAGCATTTCACATTGTATATCGAAGCAGTACCCTGAACCCCAGAAATGCATCAATGTACAAAGTTATGACTTAATAAAAAATAATAATAAAAAAAGAAATGTGTCTTTGTCATCTTGTTTGTTTGTTTGTTTGTTTTTTCTTGTGGGGGGAAGGAAGAAATAAGTCTTCTTCAGGAAGACACTGGGTCTTCCCTTTTCTGCGCACTTATGACTAACTTTGCCTGGAATGAGTTTATGTCTCTATTCACTGGAGCAATTCCCTCATTACTGCATTATGGTCTCGGTAGAAAAGAAAAAAATAAATAAGAAATCCAAGATTGCAAACTGCAGTCTGAATTTGTAAGGCCAGTTCTTTCACATCAACATTGCCAGCTTTTTTTTTTTTAATTTGTTTGTTTGTGGCTTTTTTTTTTTTTTTTTTTTTTTTGCAGTTTTTGGCCAGGGCTGGGTTTGAACCCACCACCTCCGGCATATGGGGCTGGCGCCCTACTCCTTTGAGCCACAGGCACCGTCCCCCAGTTGCTTTTAAGGAATATTAAAGTTAGCAGTGAATTTACAGGTGAGTGATTAAATCCTTTTGAATTCCATAAGAGAACACTGAAGCCCAAAGACTAACTTACTTGAGCTAGTCAGGTCCAACCCAGGTACCATGGTCACCAGTCCCCTCCTATTTTTTTTTTTTTTTTGAGACAGAGTCTCACTTTGTTGTCTTCAGTAGAGTATTGTGGCATCATAGCTCACAGCAATCTCAAACTCTTGGGCTCAAGCTCTTGCCTCAGCCTCTCCAGTAGCGGGCACTTCAGGTGCTTGCCACAATGCCTGCCTAGATTTTTAGAGATGGGGTCTCGCTCCTGCTCAGGCTAGCCTTGAACTCCTGAGCTCAGGCAATCCACCTGCCTTAGCCTCGCAGAGTGCTAGGATTACAGGCGTGAGCCACTGTGCCCGGTCTCAGTCCCCTACTATTCTTTCAATGACATAATGCTGCCTCTCGTCCAGGATTTTCCAGGATGTGCCATGGGTGGGGCTAGCCGCCCAAGTCCTGAAGAGTTCTCTGCTGTGCCCAGTATGCCGCAACAAGTTTTTGGCTCTGTATGAGCCCATGACATTTAACCACAGACATTTCTTGGAACTCCTGGAAGGAAGATAACCGCCTGACTTCATGACTTAAATAGCCAAATGATGCCAGGTTGAATTTCTGATGACGTTGTAAGTGGTCGTTTAAGATTATAAGGCAAGAAAAAAATTCAAAAATGATAGTTGATTAATAGAATTAAGGGAAGGTATAAATTTGAAGGCTTGAGGGATAATTTGTTAGTCTTAAACTTTTCCTTCAACTTTTCCTTTCCAACTTTTCCTTGGCTTGGGCTTTCTTTATTTAGATTATAAATAATAGGCTTAATAAAGTCAGTGTCTGCTTAAAGTTAATTTACCTCAAACCAAAGTGTTTTTCCTTGTTTGGGGGTGCTGGCACTGAAGTTTTTATTTCTTTTTTTTTGAGACAGAGCCTTAAGCTGTCACCCTGGATAGAGTGCTGTGGCATCACAGCTCACAGCAACCTCCAATTCCTGGGCTCAAGCGAGTCTCCTGCCTCCGCCTCCCAAGTAGC
>CAUYON010032851.1:0-12354 GCA_963573935.1 Arctocebus calabarensis | reverse complement strand
GTTTTCATATAGTAAACGAGAAAATATCATGAATGGTATGTCAATCAGGTTGATAAAATATCTCAGATTGCATGTGAAGCCCCCACACTGTACCCCATGGTTGAACTAATGTACACAACTATGATTCAATTAAAAAAAATGGTTTCAAAAGATTGAGAAGAAAACTATAAAAAGATTTTGGGTTCAGGTTGCATGACAAGTACCTGTTTAGCTCCACTGTAAAGAAATGGAATCTGGCAAGCAAAGCAATGTGAATGGGGTTTATGTGAGTAGGATAACTGTGACTTCCGATCAGCAAATTCATAATCAAAGGAAAACAACATGACCCTGCACTAAAAGAGAGATGATTATGAATGAAAATAAAAATGTTTAGCATTTCCTTAATACTTTAGCCAATTCTGGCAATTAACCAGTATGAATCACGTGGCTTCACATTGCCTTGGTTATCAAATGTATCCCAAGTGTAACACACTGGAGAAAACATAGCAGACCATTCATAAAGCCTTAAAGAATGAAATAAAGGAAAGAGGAGAGGAGAAGAAAAAAAAAGAAGGGAAAAAGAATAGAAAAGAAAAAAGAAACTTAAATGAATGTTTGAATAAATAAGTGCCTTAGAGTGGTTTAAGAGAAAATCTTTTTCTTTGGCTGCCAAGATGGTAGTTCAGGAAGATGCAACACCTGAAAAGTGTACCATCAGTTCAGAAGAAGGGTTTAGTTGTCCCCTACACCCTCCAACCTACAAAAAAAAACATTTCAAGTCCAATATTTTTTTTTCTGCCACCAGCAGGCTCATTATCTAAACCAAGTTCCTAAGATTTGGGGAAGATTCACTCAGCCTACTGCTGCTCCTGTATTTAATATTTATACTTTTCCTCCAAACGTTTGCAAACTAATCCATGGAGTATGTAAGAAGAATTGGATTGTTACTCACCTCCATAGCCAGCAGAAGGACATTATTATAGTCTAAAACTAGTAGCAGAAGATAATTCAGACTTGACAACTTCCAGCTCCAAATGTGTCAAGGGTTAGGAAGTCTCAATTTCATGCACAACTGTTGGAATGATTGTCCTATAAGAGAGTAGGAAAAAATAGCATTGTTTATGCCCTATCATGCCCCAAGCACAGGGTTAGTCCTTTATTTGTTTAGCCATCATAGTAATTCTATGAAGTAGACAACGTTATCCTCATTTCATAGGTAAAAAAATGCAGACTCAGGATCATACAACTAGTAAAAGGAAGGAAGTATCTACCTATCCCCTCCCTCTCCTTGTTCCCCAAATTTACCTCTCACATACTTGTGCAAGTTGGAGCTGGTTTGCGTTATGTGCTGAGCCCACAGGAAAGTCCAGAGGTTTAGAGTTTAACCTCATTATAACTGAGAGCAGAAATCTATAGAAAAAGAATATTAACTATACCACTATCTCCATTCTCATTACATTTCAAGCAGTGTAACCGTCTGGCACTCCAAATTATGCAGAGCACAAAAGAGCACTTGAGTATACTAGAGGGTCCTTGTACACATTTGGGTAATTAGGACAGGAATTCTTCTAATTCTTCACTCATTGACCAAAGCAATTACTCTCACAGAAGCTTCTGCTCACATATCTTTTTATTTTATGTCACATGAAAATCATTTTCCAGGGTAAGAGTTCTCCCTGGAGGAGGGCAGAGAATCTAGACCATCCTCCACAGAATTAGAAAAGAGATAAACCACACAAGACTGAATGCAGAAAGCAATGCTTAAGAAAAAAATGCATAAGTATTTATGCATATAAATTTTAATTATTTGTTGAGCACTTACCAGGCTCCAGAAACTGTGCAGGATGGGAACTATGTAGTTTTATATATATATAGTGAAAACTCAGGTTCTCCATGAACACATTTCAGATTCATGGACATTATTATATATTACATCTCTAAGCAACAAGATATCAAAAGATTTCTCAACATTATCTTTTGCCTGTAGCCCCAATTCCCCCCAAAAATACCCAGTTTAGATTTTTCCTTCACCCTTGGTGCTAGAATGCTCTCCCTAGGAACTATCAAGTTTCAACACAGTCTATTCACATTCATGTGCAAATAAAGCTTAATCAATACGGCTTAAGCTCTAATTATTTATTTATTCCAATTGATTATTTAAGCATAACAAATAAGAATAAAGAAAAAATTCATTTTTTTACCATGCAATTAATTATTTACATCAAATTAAGATAAACAAGGCTTAGTATACCAGTCCTTCATAGATAGCCCCAGTCAGATCTGGGCTGGTTTGGGTGATCCTTCCTTCTCTCTGCCCAGGCTTTAGTTCTCAACTTTCTTCTTTTCCTCTAGGCTGCCACCCCCCACATCAGCTTTCAGGACTCTTCTCCCCAAGCCTCCAGAATAGAACACAGTCCCCCTGGCAACCTCAATTCTTATTCATTTTGAAGGTTAGTTATTTAAAACAAAGGCTAATACAGGAAAATGTTGTCCCAGTGGTATTATGTGGATCTGTGTGACTTTGGCCCATGCGATGGGTCATTCAAATTACTTTTCAGAATTTGAATATAATATTCAACTTACTTTTCAGAATTGAGTGTCAAGTCGCAGGTAATCATATTTTTTGAGTGCTGTTTCCAAAATACACAATCAAATAAATAAGAAAAGAAAAGAACAGATAGAAATTAAGGCTAAGTAATTTGTACAAGGTCCTATAACCAGAAAGGAGAAGATCCAAAAACAATTTTGACAAAGGAACAATGAGTTTTCAAGGACAGGCTGCCTGCTGTTTCTGTTTAAGTCAAACACATTTATAAACACAGATAAAATGTCCAATTAAACTATGGCAAATGGAATTTAGAATACATTATATATAGCAAGGCAGAGTCTGTAAAAGAAATTCAAGGATGGTTTAAATTTAGAAAATGCATTGATGTAATTAATTATGATGCCTGATTAAAAGAGAGATGCCAGTATGAGAGATGGCAAAGTCTTGATGAAATTTATACCCTTTCACCCTAAGTGTTCAAAGGTAGAAAAAAGGTTATAATTTATTATCTATCCACTTAGCAGGTTTAGGGAATCATTAGAGCTCACCTTTATGGAAACTATATAAAACACAGAAAATGTTGAAGATAGTACTTTGACTGGATATATCAGTATTTGAAATTGTAGAAAAAGTTATGAGTCTATAGAGGGCAAACATAGAAGATGAAGTTGGAAAATACACAAACCATAATACTAAAAACGATATGATATGATAATATACAACCATTATAAGTATTTTTCCTTCTTTTCAAGTTTTTGTTTCCAATATTTCAAAATGAAAAATATAATCTGATACAAATAAAAAGCTTCTCATCATAGTATTAAAAAATGTGTTGAAGCCACTTTCATCTTTCTTCCAACTACTTATATTCATTTCCTTCATCCTCGGGGCAATTTGGTATAGCAAGAATGCATGTTTCCCAAGAATTGCAAATATTTCATTCTGCACATCACCTATTTTGTACCTCATCAGGAGACGGCACAGGTGCTTTTTGTATGCACTTGGCTTTTAATGGCAGCCACACAGAGAGAAGCATTTTACTTGTGACTGTTCTAAATCCTTTCTGGAAGTAAAATTACATTCCGAATGTAAGACTTGCCAACTTTCTGTTGGATGAGATCATTTTCTTTTTAGTTAGAGTAGATTAAATTTATTTCCTTTTCTCATTCCACAGCTCAAACCTCCATGGCCTTATGACCTGTAAGAATATAAACCAATGTATTATGTGTCACTCAGCCTGTCTTTTCTCTTGCAAAAACTAAAGGAGGTTTGGGGGAGAGGGTTATTTCAGATATCTGCTTTAAACCTGAAGCAACACCTGTTGCATATGGGTCGTACCATTACCCTAAAGTATCCCCTTGACCCATCCTTCTGGCTAGCAGGAACTCCAAGGGCTTCCTGCAGCCATCAGTGTCCCAATTTCTTTATTCCAGCCTTCTTCTGTCTATCCCCATCTATTTCCTCTTTTTCTCCCAAATTTGTAATCATAATCCTGATAGACCCCAGAGACCACCACCCCAAGGTAGCACTATATATTGGAGTAATTAATTCTATAATCAGAAAGGCAAAGATTTGAGCCACTGACTAGCTATGCGACCCTGGGCAAGTTGTATTATCTCTTGAGATATTAGCAAGGGATAATAAATGCCTGTCTGTGGTAAGAATTACAGATCATCTGCCTGGCACTGACACACAGTGCAGATTGAATAGTAAAATATTATTCATACTTAAATAACCACACAGCAGAAGATGAGCTAAAATGGAAAAGTAAACTGAGAGAAAGGAATGATGAAAGAAGTATCTTCCCATTTGTCTGGATTTGGGTTCTAAATCCTCTTTCTACTAACTGGTTATGTGACTTACAAGCAAAACATTTTCCTCAGTGGTTCGCCAGTCTATAAAGTGAAGAATCAGATTACATGATTTCTTAGACTCTTCCTGCCTTAATGTGCTCTATTCTTTTATTTTCTGTTTTAATTATACCATGTTCACAGCTTTCAAACCCTGCTCACTTACTCAAGAGGAATTCTTGGCACTTTTCTTTTCATTTGATATTTCTTGACAGCTGTCACTTGCTGCACAGAGATACAGAAAGGGCTTGTCATAGCCCCAGGCAGGAATGGGTGTTTGGCAGCTGTGGTAAAGAGCTGAGTAAACAGAGCAAATTCTCTAACCTTCTCACTATGAACAGGGTTGCAACATGCAGCATTTGATCAGACAAGACTTTTTCTAGCCTTTCTGCCTGGACACCCCCCCTTCTGTGTTCAACCAGTCACACACATTCTAGTTACAATTTCCCCACAAGCTTGCAACAAATTGAAGGCAAAGGGTCTGAGTGCTTTGTACATGCAGGAAACCTTCCCTGCCTGGCAATCCCCACTTGTCCCTACCACACTTTGTCTAAATCAGTGAATGCACCTTGTCAGTGCCCACTTGGAAAGCTGCGGCCAGTACTTAATCCAGGAATGAGGGAAGGGAGGTCCTAGTCACTGAAGCAGTGGCTATTTCCACAGATAGCAACAGGCACTTCGTCAAGGACAGTACCTGCCAGAGAGAGCCCAGAAGCACAACCCAGGGGCAGAGCAAAGGCAGGTGGTGGAATCATACAACAGACAAGGAGAGGCAGATTCTGTAACCTCCAAGTACATACATTCATCTGTATATAAAGAACTGAATCCCAACACCAGTTTGAACTGATTGATCTGGACTACTCCCAGAACATAAAATAAAGTTATTTCTGCATTTATTAATAGTAGGTCTCACAATGCATTTAGAAATAACCATTTTCATTTATAGAATGACTGCTATGATCCAAAAATCTAATGTGGTAGATGTTACCATCATTTTTCTAGGTGAGGAAAATGAGGTTCTTGGTGAGTAAATTACCTAAGTTATCTAGGTTACACATTAGTTAGGTTGTCTTAGATCAAGTTTCCTCATTTTGAGATGAAAATTTGAAATAGAATAATTTATGAAGGAGAAGCCAGTAATTGAGTGGTGAATGCAGGAGAAGAAAGAGAAAGAAGACAGATAAGGGCAGCATTTCAGGCAAAGTGCTGATCACACTTTGATCAGAGAGCCCTCGAGGGGAGCCTTCAGCTTAAAAGCACAACACCAGAGCTGGGGGTCTGGGATGACATGGTAGTCATTGGCTGCAGGTCTCCATACGGTTGTAAACTTTGGCACTTGCCAAAGTGGCAATCCTCTGAAGAAGAACCACAGGCACAAGCCATTGGAAGCAATGCCTCTGCTGCACTGTGGACATTTCCTGAGTACACATGTTGTGCTGGGAGGATGTAGACAGGAGTAAGAAGTGTTGGTGGAACACACAGACCCTGGAGGGGATGCCCTGTGTTTGTATCACCAAAGTATGTGGGAACTCCCTTTGATTCTCCAAGTAGCCACATGCAATAATTGGGCAAGTTCATGGTACAGCTGAGAAAATGGTGTTTGGCCAAAGTTACGCAGTAAGGCGTAGAAGAGCTACAAGTTGTCTGACAGAGTAAGGAACTAAACTGGGAAGCCCTCCATTACCTTTCCCATCTTGTCCTAAAGAGTAATGGGTTTTCCCTGCTCAGAATTCTTTATTCATCCCTTGATAATAGCACCCAGTTTGTCTTTGACAAACAGTGCTCTCCATTTACTTATGATCTTGGTGGAGGGATTGGTAGAGGAAGCCGTCTCCACTGTAGCATTGGGCTTCTGACACTGGCAGCTGGAGCAGAGTATCCTTCTTAAATTATATTTGTTCACAAATGGGCATGTTAGCCAGAAGGACCAGTGATAACTGATTTGGATATTAGGAAGGAGGGTTTCTTTACAGCAAAACTGTAAATACTAAGTATGATCCATGTAAATTCTGAGCTTTCAAAGCCATTTATAAAACCACAGGGAGAGACTTTACCTAGAAATGAAGATAGCACAAAAGCAAACAGAGATAAAGGAATGAGGAATGGAAGGAGGAAAGGATGAGGGAAAACAGGAGAGAGGCAAAGAACAGAGAAAGAGAGAGATAGCAGGAGGAAAACATAGAGGGAGAGATAGGAATGAGGGAGATAGAGGAAGAGGGAATTATTGGAACCTCCGATCTAGCTAAGGCTGAAGGAAAACACTAATCACCTTAGACCTCCAACTATATAAAACATTGCATCGTCTTGTTCTTTAAACATTTTAAGTTCAGTTCCTACCACTTTCAACCAAAATAGTTCTTACAAAAACTATACTATTTTAACTTTCAGACATAATGTATATATGTATTTATCTACAAATATATCATTAATATAGTAATAGATTCCAATATATGTTTATAAAAAGAACCATTTCTTTTTTTATTTTTTTAACATATATATGTATTTATTAGATTTCCACTTTTTGTCTTCACAGAATTTAAAAGGCTTAAAATTTAATAACAATAACAATGTTTAAGATAAGGACTAGAAACAAAAACCTCTAAAGAATGAATGAAGATAAATACATTCAGAAAAGAAATCAGATGATTGCTGCAACAAAATATTGAGCAATAATAACAGTAATAATAATAATGCAAAAAAAGTAACATTCACATTGTCAAATAAGAGCATGTCTATTATAGAATGCTTTGACTCTGAGGCTCAATATGAAGTCATCAGTTAACTTCTTATTTTTTTTCCAAAGTCTTAAAAAATATACAAATAATATTATATAAATAAAAGTAAAAAAGATTTTCAAAAGCAGATCATGCCAAATCTTATAGACAATAGAAAAAGAAGAAATATTTCAAAATCATTCTACTTGATCTGGATACACCGATATTGAAATTGGAGAAAATATATTGTTATAAAGAGAAATTACAAACATATTTCACTTATAAATGAGGATGCAATATCCTAAACAATATATTGACAAGTTGAATTAAAAATTAATGTTTAAGTAATATACTTTGGTCAAAATTGAATCCAATTTATGTGAGAATTGAAAAGAAAAAAAATAGTGACATTCTAATTCTCAAGAACCATTTCTTTAAACTACATGATGAATCACAGATTCTTAGAAACTACTGAGCCAATACAGTAGTAGAAAATGCTAGAAAGGAACTCCAATGGCACTCTAATTTCAGATCTATAAACAGAGAATTTGGTGCAAGAGCCAGCACAATCACTTACTAGTTCTGCCAAACTGGATAAATCTTTTAATCTCTATGAAGGTCAATATCCTTGTATACAAAGTTTCAAAGTTGCTTTGCCTCTCTCATCCATGGTTATGAGAACTTTTTGAGGAAAACGTGAAAATGCAACAGGAACTTTAAAATTACTAGGCAGACATGAGGGAATTATTACCAGTGCTGCTGCATATCCTACTGAACCATTATACTTACCCCTTGCTAAAGAGTGTGTGTGTGTGTTCATAGATGTGTGCTGTGTGGTGATAATGCAGAATTGAAATAGCCTTTCAATGACTGCTCTCTCTTGTCACTATTTAGCTTTGATGGGGTGAGTAATTTGAGGTGTTTGTTCGTTTGCCATGTGCTTCCTGAGTGATATCCCCCACCAAATATCATAGCAGAAAAACAGTAATGGACTTTGACAGAGTCTGAGTCAAAGCTCTTTGGACTATTCAATACAAATCTCAATTCTATATATACTATTTCATCCTTGAATGCAAATCCTGACAGCATATCCTAGAGGCTTTTAAAGGTTCTGCAAAATGCATGAGGTCTGTCAGACTCTGCCTTTTTGAAATCCAGATTACTGAGATTAGTAATCTGGAAGTCATCCTCTCTCTCAATCCCATCTTCTGTCACATCATAGGATACTGCAAGTCTTGTTTGGGGAAACCAACATTTTGAAACCTAAGTCAGGATAAAAGTCAGAAGCCTGATGGGACTGGCTTAATGAGCAGCTTGCCTATTTATTCACATATTCATTTCTTTCAATTTTTAGGAGTTGTCTTAGGTTTGGGGCACAAGTCAGAGGCAGAGTTTATTTAAAAAATAATGAGAAGACTGGCATTTAGGAACAATTAACATCAAAATGTATTAAGTATTTTCACTAGGAATTTATAGTGTAGGGTACCTTGTATAATTGAGCAATATTGACCAAATAAATCTGACCTGATCCCAGGGAGTCAAAGAAGTTATCCCTGAAAGAACAAAAGTGCTTGTATTCTAGCTGAAACCTGGAAGAAGACTGGAGTCAGCCTAGAGGGGAATGAGAGGGGCATTCCAGATGAAGGAAAGAGCAAGTAAAAGTCCAAGTCTAGAGAAGACACAGCACATTCCAGGAAAGAAGAAGCAGTTCAATTCAGCTGAAGCATAAAGTATGAGAAGGAGAGTGGCATAGATCAGACTAAAAGGAATGGCAGGCACCAGATTTAGAAGACCTATAAAGAAAGGTAAAAAAATTACGTTTTAATCTGAGGGCAATTGAGAGCCATTGAACAGTATCAATTGGGGGAAGAACATAACTACATTTTGGCTGTAGCTAAAGGGAAACCTTAGGCTACATTTTTTTTTTTTTTTTTTTGAGACAGAGCCTCAAGCCATTACCCTGGATAGAGTGCTGTGGCAACCTCCTCCTGGGCTCAAGCGTCTCCTGCCTCCACCTCCCAAATAGCTGGAACTACAGGTGCCTGCCACAATGCCCAGCCATTTTTTGGTTGCAGCTGTCATTGTTGTTTGGTGGGCCCAGGCTGGATTCGAACCTGCCAGCTCAGGTGTACATGGCTGGCGCTTAGCCCATTGAACCACAGGCGCTGAGCCAGCTTACATCTCTTTAATAAAATAATATCCAGGTCCTTTTGATTTTTTCCCCCAAAAGAGAATTTCCACAAGTGTAGTGAAAACTGGAAAATGCCTCTCATATCTTAATCTGCCAAATTACTCTTACCTTTTCAATCCTTCCCTATCGGCAACTGCCCCTCCCTGCTAGCCTCTCAGGGTACTGTTTTCTGTTTAATGCTCCAGATCATGAGACTAGGAGGGATATTTTAAGCAGTAATTTACTAGCAATGGGCAATAATGAAGGAAAATGAACATTTGCCCAGTATAGCACAGAATAGGGCCATTCAGCTCATCCTCTGCCATGTCATGAACTTTTGTCCTTCACTGTCTCCTCTTATACTCTCCTCTGGCCTGTGATTTTAAGGTCAATTATATGCAGATGACCCTAAATCCATATTTCTTCCCCTGATTTCTGCCTGGAACTTCAGATGTGTGCATTCAGCTGACTACTTGATATCTCCCCAGTTACCTTCTTGTCAACCTCAATGGATGTTTAATAAGCATCCCAAACTTAATGTGGTTAAATTAGAAGTCCTGACTCTATTTCTTCCTTAAAGTATGTTCTCCCTCCATCTTTGCCATCTCTACAAACAGCATTTGATTTATTTTTACCAGATAATCTTCTTGGTTATGATCTATTTTTCCCAAATACAAGTAAGTCCAGTGAGACCAGGAGGCATGTTTGCTGATGCTTCTCTCTGTGCTCAGCATCTAGGACTGTAGCCGCATACAGTAGATGCTTGTAAGATATCTAAGGATGAATGCATGAACCTTCAAATTGGGCTTTGATATGAGATTCTACTAGTTCCTGACTACTTCCAAAGGACCTAGACTTTTTGCCATAATTTTGCTATCCTTTTTTTTTTTTAATTGACTCCACCTTCCCAATGACCTGACTATTTTGACTGGCTTGACGAGAGCTACCCATAGACAGTTAGCAGGAGTTCAGTGCATCTCTTCTCTCTCAGGGAAGGAGAGAAAATGTTAATATGTTTCACAGTGAGAAAATGCTTGTCTTTAATTCTATTCTTTTAAACAATGAATGAAGGTACTACTCTTAGACACCAGACACTGTCATTCAATTAGGGAGATAAACACTCAAGAAGAAAGCCTTACGAATTATATGCCCTTGCAGAGGGAAAAAACATACCTCATATGAGATATGAGTGCAAATATTAATTGTAACTTGTAAGTGGGAATATGAAAGTCAAGTGGCATTGAGCTAGATACAGAGGGTTGTTACAAACAGAGAGGATAGCCTTGCAAACAGATTACAAATTATAAAGAAAGCCACATTGATGAAGAATAATAGGAGCCTTCAAAGGCATGTTGTAGAGTTAAATGGCTACAGCTCTGAGACACAGGATGGAGCCAGGTAGAGAAGTACAGGGATTACAGAGTGAGCTTGTTTTCTGAAGTCAAACTCAGGATGCCTTAAATCACATAAAACATGGTGGTCAAGAGCATGAACTTTGCCATCAGAAAAGTTCCACTCTGGCTTCACCATATCCTGTTCTTAAGACCACAACTGAAGTGAATTAACCTATTTACAGTGAGTTATATCCAAAATAGAAATAGTAGTAGTATCTGCCTCTGGGAATATTATAAAAACTAAATTAGAGAATGAATATAAAACTTCTGGATTATGTAATGTCCTTTTTAAATGTTAGATAGATTTCTTTATTTTGTTGTGATTGTATTTGCCACTTATCTCTGATTCTTTGCCTAGGCTGATGTTTAGAAAAGTTTTTCCTACATTTTCTTCTAGATTTTTAGGGTTTCATGTCTTACATATATGTCTTTAAACCCACTTGAGTCAATTTTTGCATATGGCAAGAGATAGGAGTCCTGCTTCATTTTTCTGCATGTGGCTATTCAATATTCTCAGCACTCTATCGAATAGGGCATCATTTCCCCAGTGTATGTTTATGTCTACTTTATTGAAAATCAGTTGGTCCTAGCTACATGATTTTATTTCTGGGTTCTCTAATCTGTTCCATTGGAAATGTCTTTATCTTTACGTTGGTACTGTGCAGTTTTCTTTTTTTATTATTATTTTTATTATTAAATCACAGCTGTGTACATTAGTGCAATCAAGGGGTAAAAATGTGCTGGTTTCATATATAATCTGAACTATTTTCAACAAACTGATTAACATAGCCTTCATGGCATTTTCTTAGTTATTGTATGAAGACATTTTTATTCTGCATTTAGTAAGGTTTGCCTGTACCCTTCTAAGATGCATGGTAGGTGTGGCCCCACCAATTACCCTCCCTCCACCCCAACTTTGCCCCTCCCATCTCCTCCCTTCCTCCTTACCCCATATTCTTATGCTATAGTTGGGTTATAGATTTCATATGAAAGCTATAAATTAGCTTCATACTAGGGCTGGGTACATTGGATACATTTTCTTACATTCTTGAGATACTTGCTAAGACTATGTTCCAGCTCCATCCATGTAAACATGAACGAGGTAAAGTCTCTATCTTTCTTTAAGGCTGCGTAATATTCCATGGTATATATGTACCACAATTTATCGATCCATTCGTGGGCCAATGAACTTTTGGGACTTCTTCTATGACTTAGCAATTATGAATTGGGCTGCAATGACCATTCTGGTACAGATGTCTTTGTTATAACGTGATTTTTGGTCTTCAGGGTATATACCTAGTAAAGGAATTATAGGATCAAATGGCAGGTCAATTTTTAGATCTCTAAGTATTTTCCAAACATCCTTCCAAAAGGAATGTATTAGTGTGCATTCCCACCAGCAGTGTAGAAGTGTTCCCTTTCCCCCACACCTATGTCACGCCAACATCTCCGGTTTTGGGATTTGGGGATTATGTGGGATAATCTTACTGGAGGTAGGTGATATCTCAAAGTAGTTTTGATTTGCATTTCTCTGATGAGTAAGGATGGTGAGCATTTTTTCATGTGTCTGTAGGCCATGTGCCTGTCTTCTTTAGAGAAGTTTCTCTTCAAGTCCTTGCCCATCCTGAAATGGGATCACTTATTCTTTTCTTGCTAATACGTTTGAGTTCTATGTGTATTCTAGTTATTAAGCCTTTGT
>CAUYON010032850.1:0-19747 GCA_963573935.1 Arctocebus calabarensis | reverse complement strand
AACATTCATTCACCTTGCCCCTGGTGGAAGGGACTGTATTCATTCGTTTCCTGGCCAAGGAACCCATACACCTATATATACCCTGAGGCTAAAGGCCTAAAGGAGGAGATGGGGAAAGACTGGGAGAGAAACGGAGAGAGCGTCTCTCTCCCCACTAGAATTTTCTCCCTCTACCAGGAGCTTTAGTGTTTTCTGTATTCTTTTCTGTAAATAAATTCTGTCTTACCACTAAAAAAAGAAAAAAACCTACTCTGCCTTTCAAGTCATTAAAGCAAAACTCTGCAACCCTTACTATCTCAGAAATATTTCTAATGGGTTTATGTATTTTAAAAAGTCTTCTTTTAATCAGAGGCAACTAGACATATGTTGCAGATTGTATAATATTTTCCGAAGATGATGATGATGGTCTCTCCCATCCCTTGTGCTCTTCCAGGGTGGCTGTGATACACCTCTCATCAAGCATTGGGATATATGGCCCCCTTTCTTGAACCTGGGTAGACCTTTGTGACTTCCTTTGCCAACAAAGTGTGCCGGGAACAACTTGTGTGATTATAAAAACGCCATGCGTGGGAGGGGGGAGGATGGGTGGCGGGAGGGTAATTGGTGGGATCACATCTACAGTGCATCTTTGAAGGGTACAGGTGAAACTTACTAAATGCAGAATACAAATGTCTTCATACAATAACTAGGAAAGTGCCATGAAGGCTATGTTAAATAGTTTGATAAAAATGTTTCAGATTATATATGAAGCCAGCACATTGTACCCCATGATTGCATTAATGTACACAGCTATGATTTAATAATAAAAAAAAAAATGCCATTCTGCTTTGCTGTGTTGGGACGTTTATTCTTGGCATTCAGGCAATATGGTGTGAGGAAGCCCTTAGCTCACATGAAGAGAGTGATGGAGGCTGCCTGTCCCAGTCAACAGCTCAGTGAGATCCCAGCTGGCCGCCATCAGCCACCAGCCCGAGAATGCCGGATGATTCCACTTCAGCCGCCCGGCGACTCTCAATCTTTGAGTCTTACCTTTTGACTACCAGCCATCAGAGGGTAAAGTCAAGTCCTTCTTGCTGTTCTCCATTCAAATTCCTGACCCACGGAGTCTGTGAGCATAATAAAATGGCTGTTTAATGCCATTAAATTTTAGGGTGTTTGCTATGTAGCAATAAAAACTAGAACACCCTTTTTTCTGGTTTATTGACAACTCTGTGAGTTTTGATCATCTAAAAATGCTTTATAAATGAATTAATTTGAAGACATTTATGTCTCCTTAATTGTTGAGCTCTTAATTTGAGAACCATCTCTGTGAAATTCTTTGGTTCAAACACACTTGCACAGTCAGGAGAGCCTGTCTGGGGATTAATTTCCTCAGGAAGGCCCTTTGCACAAAGGACTAGTAAACTTTCTGAGAAAGAACTCAGCAAGAGAAAAGAGACTGTTGGGAGCTTGATGTGGAGGTAATGGCCCAGTGTCAGAGGACTGAAAACTTCAAGTACAGTTCAGCACCACCTCTTGACTTGCCTTCCAGTCCAGCCACCCTGGAGCTCACCCTGAATCCCAGAGGGAGGGTTTGTAATGAAAGAACGTGAAAGGAAGCTGGTCATCCTTGGGGCTCTGGGAACTCAAGGGAACAGGTTCAGCAGCCTGAGCATTGGCAGCCTTGGCCATCTAAGAACTCAGCTGACCTTGATGCTAGGCACTGGGCACTGCATTGTTGACTTTGGTGGCCTTGGCAGAAAACCAGAGGGGAGGGGCAAATGGTGCTTGCCTTGTGGAAATCAGCAGGACTGGCTCATCTATTCACTCTCTGGTGGGGACTCATTTTTTTTTTGAAGACAGAGTCTCACTCTGTCACTCTGGGTAGTGCGCCATGGCGTCATAGCTCACAGCAACCTTAAACTTTTGGCTCAAGTAATTCTCTTGCCTCAGCCTCCTGAGTAGCTGAGACTACAGGAACCTGCTATAACACCTGGCTATTTTTTTAGAGATGAGGTCTTGCTCTTGTTCAGGCTGGTTTTGAACTCCTGAGCTCAGGCTAGCCACTTATTTTGGCTTCCCAATCTGGTGGGGGCTCTTGGCTGTCCATGTCTTCTGTTTTCCTCTTTTTCTGAAGTAACAGAATTATAGCTGGCACACGTTTGCCAAGCTGTCCTACACTTGTCAAATTTCCTTGCAGTTAGGTGCTGTTATGTGGAAGGTGGAGAAGTGATTTGTGCTACTTACAAAGCTGGGACTTTAGACACCTGATACGCATCTCCAAGCTCTCTTTTTCCTTCCTACTCCCTGGGATGTAAGGACTCAGCCTGGACATACCAATGAGGGCAATGAAAGGGGGGCACTCGACCGGCAGAAACCTCACAGATCACCAAGGCTTGCACGAAAGGTCTTTATTGGTAGGGGATGCTGTAGAGCAGCATTAAGGAGGAAGGAAGAGAGAGAGAAAGAGAAGGATGGAGGGAGAGAGGGAGGGGGAGAGAGAGAGAGAGAGAGAGAGAGAGAAAGAGGGGGGAAAGTGGGAGAGAGGAGAGAAAGAAGAGAGAGGAGAGAGAAAGATATAGATATGGGGGAGAGAGGGACAGAGAGAGAAAGACAGCAAAAGACAAGTGCACCTTATGTAGGTTCGGGTAGGGGAGGTAATGGAAAGGTAGAATAGCCAATAAGGAGTGACTGCTTTGGTGAGCAGAGCTGTTGGGGGTGGGCATAAGTTTGAAATTTTCAGTGGGTAATTGGGATAGGGAGATGGAGTTTTGCAATTATCTAACAGGCAATAGCCTGGGTCTCTGAATGACTGTGTGGGGCAAAGCCATTCACTCAAATGAAATGCTTACTGCTAAGTTTTAGGTGAAAAGTAAGCTATCTTTTTTTCAATCTAAGAATAATTTTTGATTCTCTTTGTTGTAGCAGTTTAGCCTTACCTTAACCAATTCACTTATCCATTCAATTAATATTTATTAAGTTTTGTGAAAGAGGATGGCAAACTTAAAATTCACTGGAGAACGCAGGCAAATAAAATACAAATTGTGATTTATGCTAAGGCTGTTACGAGGAGAGATACATGGTGAAATGAGAGCAGATAGTCAGGAAAGTTGACCCAGTTAAGGAGACAAAGGCCTCTGGGAGAAAAAATGATTGAGTTGAAGTCTTTGGAAGGGTGGGCATCAGCGTGTGGGTGGGAGGTAACTGGCAGAGAGGAGTCTACATAGATGAAACGTCATGTGCAAAGGTCCTGGGCAGCAGTTTGCAAGGTACGCTTGAGGATTTGAAAGAAGGCCAGTATAACTGACCTCAAGAGAAGAATGTGGTTTAATGTTGGACTGGAGAGATAACATGAGATCATGCCATGAGAGGTTTTATAGGCAAAATCTAGGTAAAATCTTGGCCTTTATCCTAAGAGATTATTATTAATTGAACAATAATAAAAGCCATTGAAGAATTAAAGCAGAGGAGTGACATCAAAGTTATACTTTGAAAAGGTTTCTGTGGTAGCTGTGTGGAGAGCAAGACAGTATAGGGGGATATTGCAATAGTCCATTTTACTTGGGAATACATGTGATAAACACTCTGGGATTCCCAAGAATAATTCAGGGGTGATTTTGAGTTGGGGCTAGAATTCCCAAAGTCGTGGGTAGGTATAAGCTAAGAAAATGCTATTTTGTATTTGCAACCCTTGTTTTGCATGTAGGTGGTTAGGCCAGGGAAGCTCAGCTCACAAAAGTGTAACTACAATGTCTTTTGGGGGGTTCTTGTGAACCCCCAGTTGAGGAACATGGTCTGACAATGAGACAAATACTTGAAGTTTCAGGATAGTCCTTGAAAAGCCTGAATTATAATATCACTGGATTAACTTGAGTCAGGTTTGGTGGTTCATGTCTTCCTAACTCAGGTGATATAGAAACACTTAGGCTATTTCATGCAGCCCCAGGATGGGGCGTGAGCATCTTGGTGAAGTGTAGCACCTAATGTCTCATTAAGATACTTTACCTCCATGATGTCAATCTGCTGATCAGTGTCAAGGCATCTAATACTTCACTGTCTCTGGTCAGGCAGTCTGAACAGACTTAGACTTGTGCCCCCAACTTTCTGTCTTCACAGTGCAAAGCAGACTCTTGAGCTGCTGTTACAGGTTTTATTCCCAGGTTGTTGGTGTAGGGTGGGCTCTGTGTCCTATGGTGGCTCTTACACTAGCTTTTTAATTGCAGTCTTTTCCCCTAGGCAAGCTCATTGATGAAAAGTGCAATTTTGGTAACAATTTAAATTTTCACTATAGAATAAGAGAGATACAGAAATTTAAAACTATTTTCAACTCAGTTAATTAGGCATAGTTCTGAGGATCTTATGATAGTCCTACAGTAGTAGATGATGAGATTACAATGTTAATGATTTTTTTAAAGAAAACCTCTATTATAGTTCATAGCTTACTTTCCCTAATGTTATTTTTATATAGGGTGTAATTTCTATGAGACAGCATTCTTAAAAATAAAGTTTGCTTTTCTTTATCCCTAATATGCAGGGATACATACAGGTATTATTTGATTGTTATGATTTAAAGAACCATCTGTCCTTATAATTCATATTCTTAAAATTGCCTCTTTTAAAAAGGCCTTTTTTTTTTTTTTAATACAACTGGTAACTTGTTTTAAAGCATTTGCATTTTTTGGATTATAAGCAGCAATACCCATGACTAAGTGCTATTGACCGCATTTTCTCTTAAACCTATCCACTTCTCTTCATTTCCACTTCCATAGTTTCTTACCTGGACCACTTAAATAATCTCTCCGAGCAATTAATTCTGAAAGTAGTAGATGTGGCTGAATTTCCATCCAAGCCTGTGAAATAAGTCACATCAGCTGTTATGAAGTTTTGACAGTTAAGTTCATAAACTTGCCACTGTTTGCTTATGTTGCCAGCACTGTACAAACAACTTGGTAATATTTCATAACCTTGGTATATCAGTATCTCACAGCTGTGTTCATGTTGACATGTGGCAGTGTCTTGCTGAGTGGTATTCATTACTGTTGTGTGTTTTTGTGTGCCATGAGAACGTCAGAGCTTGAATTAGAATGACAAACAAACATTAAACTTCTTAAACTTGGGGAGAGTGGAAGTGAAATTGGGGATATGTTAGTCCAAGTCTATGAGGATAATACCATGAAGAAAATGGCAGTGTACAAATGGATTAAATGTTTTTCTGAGGGGAGAGAAAGCATCACTCAGGAAGAGAGGCCAGGGTAGCCACTGATGAGCAGAACTGATGAAAATGTAAAAGTTCATTGAATTACGCATCAAAATCATTGGCTGACTGTAAGAAGTATAGCAGACCAAGCAAACACTGGTAGAGAAAGAGGAACATCTTCACTGAAAACCATGGCATGGGAAAGGTGTGACTCTTGCGTCATGACAACATACCAGCCCATATGGCACTGTCTAAATAAGTGAATTTTTAGCCAGTAAACAAGTAACTGTATTGGAACACCCTCCTTACTCACCTGATCTGGCCCCAATTGAATTTTTCCTTTGACTGAACTTAAAGGAAATTTTGAAAGGAGGATATTTGGATGACATTCAGGACATTGAGGGTAATATGACGGTAACTATGATGGCCATTCCAGAAAGAGTCCAATATTGCTGTGAAGGGTGGACTAGGCACTGGCATCAGTGCACAGCTTCCCAAGGAGTGTACTTCAAAGGTGACCATAGTCATATTTAGCAATGAGGTAGCCAGCCCTTTTTCTAGGATGAGTTTGAGAACTTAACTTTCAGACTTTGTATACTATGTATGTCCTAAGGTCTCTCTCATGGTTGTCTATCCTACACCAAGGAATTATTTGTTGGTTCTTCTGACAGTGGCACACTGTTATAAGAAGTACACTTTTATCATAAGTTTTAATGCCTGATTGAGATGAAATAGCCCTGATAGCCTTGCACTAGCTTCCTTATGAATTTTTGTAAGAGGGTTTGTCCTAGACTGGGATTCAACCTTAGAATGTAGTTCTTCTGAATGGGGAAGTAATTTTGGCTGGCTGACAAAAAAGGATATACTCAGAGAGTGTGGAGAAAATTTCTTGGAAATCCTTCATACCTGATTCTGTGGTTTACTTTCAAGGGTTCTTCTTCTTTTGGTTAGGAGAGATTCTTGCTGGGTTCTTTAAGGTAGGTAGAGCTGCTGCAAGTTTTGAATTTTTGTTATGCTTTCCTGGGTAGTTCAGTGGAAGGTGGGGGGATGTATTAGCCACTATCACAACACAGAAGTCTGGTAGGTTCTTTTTACGGTTCACTTATTCAGCATGTGGTTATTTTTCCTGTACTAGGTTCTGAAGATACAAAGATCAATAAGATAAAGTGTTTGCCTTTGAGAAACTGACATTCTCAGGATTTATTATAAATAGAGTAGTGGACTCTTCTTTCCTTCTATTGCTCAACTCCAGACTTTGGATCAAAGATAGGATAAGAGTTTACCTTAAATTTATTTATTTCTTAATTTTGTGGGAAAAGTTGAGTGTACTTTTGGATATTCTTTGTGTAATTCTAAAATTTTGGCTCTGAAAAGGTTTAGAGGACACCCAGTTCAAGTTCTTTTTTCCCTTTCTTTTTAAAAAGTCCTTTGAGAGAGGAGAAAACAGACTCCTAGAGAGGTGGAGTGACTGGTTACTACGATCACATGTTCTTTGATATCTAGTTCTGTCCCCATCCTCTGTATTGGCAAGGATCCACGGAATGCACTCTGAAGATAGTACAGGACAACCTCTGGCCTGTTACACACATAGATGTGAGTGTGATGCGTGCAATCCTTGTAATCGGAAGGATCCAGAAATACTATATTCCATTAACAATAAAGATTCGTGTAAAAATGTCAGTTAAATCTTGACATAAACGCTTGACAATTATTTCCATTTTTCCTTTCCTTCCTCTCTTACCCCTCCAAATCTTCTGACTGAATCTTGGTATGGATCTTTACAAACTCTGCTTGCCTCTAAGGAGGCATTTCTATTTTAAAAAGGGAGGTTTGCTGAGGACAGCTATAGCAGCCTTAGAGGGAGGGGAAGCGTTAGCTAGGAACCGTGGTGGCAAGTGAGAGAAACTGAACTTGAACTAGGGAAAGCAGAAAAGAGCACTGACAGGTTAATGTACCCGGGAAAGGGAGGGATGGAGTCAGCATTAGGGACGTCTACAACCAGGGACTGAAACATTGTGAGGAATCCTGTTCACCACTTTTCTCAGCTTCTCTGAGCATCAGCTTGTTTGCACAGCATGGCGTCTCACGTGGCCGGGGCCATGGTTTCTGCAGCTCCAGCCTCTCATTTCCACAGTCCCGAGACCACCCAGTTCAGGTCCGCTTTCCTTAGCTCCAGTTGAGGGGGGGGAGGGGAGGTGGAACACCAGTGCAGAGTTTTGATTGGCTAACTTGGGTCATGTGTTTGTTCCTGGACCAATCACAGTGACTGACATATGAGACTTTATGATTGGCCTGATTGGATCAAGTGGCCATCTCTTGGCAGAGATGGGAAGCATCCAGCGGGTCAGCCTCATTTGAAAAAGCTTTGATGGGTGATGCCTGTGGCCCAGTGAGTAGGGGGCCAGCCCCATATACCGAGGGTGGTGGGTTCAAAGTCAGTCCAGGCCAAACTGTAACAAAAAAAAAATAGCTGGCATTGTGGTGGGCACCTGTAGTCCCAGCTACTCGGGAGGCTGAGGTAAGAGAGTTGCCTAAGCCCAGGAGTTGGAGGTTGCTGTGAGCTGTGACGCCACCGCACTCTTCTGCGGGTGATAAAGTGTGAATATGTTTCTAAAAAAAAAAAAAAAGCATCGACCTAAAGATACTGTTCTGAGCATTGTTTTAACAAATGTTTCTTTGAAGTTTTCCTTTCCTTTGTTTCCTTGTATTTCTGTCTTTGTAAAGCGACATCAAGGAGAGCACCTCCATTAGGGCCTAGTCTCTCTTTATTGGGTGGCAGCCTTATCAGAAGGGAGTGGCCGGCGTCTCTTTTAACAAGGAGGGTGTTTGAGCGCAGGAGTCCCAGGAGCTCAGGGCAGGGCTCCGGGAGCAGGGCCGGTGAATAGGTGCTGATCACAGGGGATCCTGGACACGTCTCTGCATTTCTGGCTGGTAGCAGAAAAGAACCAGAAATTTGTGGGTATGGAAAACTAGAGCACAGAACCATTGCTGCTGCTTGTGTGGGGTGAGGGAGGGAGGGAGGGAGAGAGAGAGAATGAGAGAGAGAATGAGAATGAATGTCTAGTTATTTCTGACCCTGTGCCCACAATGTCTCCTCTTTTTTTGTGTCCTTCAACTCAGCAACTTGCTTGGGGGCTTCCACAGCCACTTCTCTGCTCCTCAAAGCAGGAAACAATGCTTGCCAACATTTTGGTATCATTTTTAATTGGCTTGGAAATTTAATCAGAATAATGTCAGATGCATGCAATTGAAAAAAAAAATCTATTAATTAGGTACCCACAGGCTTGCCCGCTCAAGTTAGATTTAAATCTTGAGAAGATGACACGCAGCTCTGTTCTGTACCTCCAGGTATGGAAACTACCACCTGGGATTAAAGCATCAGTGAAGATACGGCTTTGCAGGGATTCAGATTTTAGAGAAGAAAGGAGGTCATGAGAGCTCATTACTGGATCAGTGAAGTGGTAAGAATTATAAAGAGCTCCCATTTCTCTTTCGTTTTATGCGTGCATTGCATTCATTTTCCTGGTGTGACAACAGTGTTCATAACAGGGCCCAACATTCACTCTGCTAATGACAGTTGACATTTCTAGTCACCTGAGAAATAAGGATGCCTAATTGCAGGAGATGTGCAAAAAGGTGGTAACAATTCACCCACAAAGTAGACTCTTTGGGGAGCTAAGCATTCAACATGGACACAGGTTCAGGATACCTCAGAAACACCCTTAACGTAATCAGTGGAGCCAGTTTGCCTGCATACCTAACTGCTCTTCATGCCCGTGACCTTGGTTCATTCACTTCACCAGAATTCCATTGGGTGGCGTATTACCTCAGCAGTGGCGAGACCTCAGAGTCTCTATCTCTCTCCTTCTCTCTCTCTCCCTCCTTCTTTGTCTCTGTCTTCCCCTCCAGTCATCCGTGACCTTGCTAGAATAAAGATCTTGATTTGGTAGCGCGGGTGTGAGACCTGAGATTCTCCACTTCTGACAAATTCCCAGGCTGGTTCCAGGGCCACACTTGGAGTAGCAAGGGGCTAAGTCCCAGAGTCGGGGGAGTCAAGAGCACAGACAGCTTAACTGTGAAGCTGGGTTTAAGGTATGAAAACATCAGCTGTAAAGGGCCAGAGAAACCCTAGTTTGTTCTCTGAGTCCTGGTTTTCCTGTTTTTATTTTCTCATGCTTTTCCATGGATTCCACAAGGGATGTATCTTTTGAACAAAGCCTGTTTCCTGAGCTAGTTTGATGGGGAATCTATGTTCTGTTCCTGCAGCCAGGTGTACCCTGGCCATGCCAGGAAACACACACCAGCATTTCGAGAAGAGCCCATGGGTTAGGCTGGTCTGAGGCCCAAATAACCAGCCCCCCCCCCCGGGCACCTTGCCCCTCTGTCCTCACCTCTCCATCAGCCTCACACTCCAGGTCTGTGGCTGCAGAGCAGGTCCGTCCTTTCAGCCACTAACTTGCTCACTTTCTACTCCTGTAGTTGAGAGATGCGAGCTGAAGAAAGAAGAAAATATAGCTGTTGGTTATAAAAACAATCAGAAAACACAGTAAACAAATCCGTGGTTGGAATTCTAAACAGTCAACTTATTTTCAATGTGAATTGCTTATCAGTTGTGCTTTTCTGGTGGCCCAGAATAATTTCTAGTTATATCCACACTGAATAGAAAGCAGCTTGTATTCTATTATAACAGTCACATATTAGCGGTGGGGTAGGGGGGGAACTAGGCAGAGCTGAACACACATGTGGCTGTTTGGGGCTGTTTTAATGCTTGGCATTGTAGGGCATCCATTCTCAGCGTGGCTCCAGCAGGGAAAATGAAATAGATGAATATACTTGATGGCATAAATAACAATAAGGTTAACAGCTTCTTCTCAACACTTGGTATGTGGATGCAAAAGAAATCGAAATCATTTGGCTAATGGTTATTAGTTACTCAGGACATACTGAGCACCTGTTTTTGGCTAAGGCACTGTGCTGGGTGTGGTAGGTATTCAAAGTGAACAATGCAGTTTCTTCTCTTAAGGCTCTTACACTCTAGGAAAAAGTGACAAGAAATAGTCTCTTCTTCTCCCTCCATTTTCTATCAGCTGACAACTATACGGATTCTCTTTTCTTTGACCCAATGGAATACATCTCAAGTGGTGAAATTTTAGTTTCAGCATCAGGCCAGTGAGCCTCGCCAGAATTCCATCTGGGTGGCATATCTCTCAGTTCCATGCTGTAGGTGATGGCCCCTTGGAGTCCATTTTTCCAGTTTACCCCAATTTTCATAGTCAGAACCAGATTTTTCTTAGGTAACCACAGATGCTTCCGGCAAAACAGCCTCTTCCTTACTCTGTCAACCCCTACAACCTCCCTGAGAAATTTCTGCCTTATCCTTTTTTCAGGGGCCACCTGGCAAAGCTATTTTCAGGAATTAGATGGCAAAAATGATACAGCCTAGTGAACTGAGTGAGCCCTGCCATCACCAGCCACTTTGCCCACACAGCTTCCTCAAAACTTACTTATTTTTTTTAGAAAGGATGGTGTATCATGGCGAAAAGGAGCATTGATGTGTCAGGGTCAGGAGTGCTATAGACTGAATCGTGCCCCCACCTACATTAGTATGTTGATACCTGTCCCCTCATTGGCTGTATTGGAGATAGGGTTTTGAAAGAGGTAATGAAGGTGAAATGAGGTTATAAGAGTGGACCTTGATCTGAGACACCCATTGTCCTTAGAAGACAAGAAAGAGACACCAGAGCACTTTGTCCACTATGCGAGGACAAGGTGGAAGGCAGCCACCTGCAAGGTAAGAAGAGAGCCTTCACCAGAGCCTGACCATGGGCAGACTGGTCAGTGGCACTTTGTTACAATAGCTTGAGATGACTAACTAATGCAAGGTGGGACTCAGAGACTGTGCACACCATCTGAACTGAGGATTGGTAACTTGGATGGCTCCCAGTAGAGATCAGCTTCATCCTTTTCTTGAAAGAGTTTAAAATCCACACCTGGGAATTATGATTTCACTTTTTATGGGTGAGTAGCAAGAAAAGCTACCTGCAACAAGGCATATATTTAATTTGGGGAGCTCTGGCAAGGATCATTTTAACCTAGATGCCCATCAATTCAGGAATGAATTAACAAACTGTGGTATATGTATACCATGGAATACTATTTAGGCATAAAAAGATGGAGACTTTACATCTTTAGTATTAACCTGGATTGAGTTGAAACACATCCTTCTTGGTAAAGTATCACAAGAATGGAAAAGCAAGCATCCAATGTACTCATTATGACACCAGTAGATAATCTAATACATGCCCACATAAGAGAAAAACTCAATTCAAGTTGGGAGGAGGGGAAATGAGGGAGGGGAAAAGAGAGGAGGAGAGGGGGTTGGTGTGCTCCCACTGAATGGGCACAAATGTAGGGTGTTTGGCACAACTCCTGGGTGCGGAACATAATTATAGGAAGGACTCTACCTAACAAACGCAAACCTTGTGACCTAGTTGTTTGAACCCTCACATTAATCTGAAATTTTAAAAAAAAGGGTCATCCCATCGTATTACTCACCTGTCCAGGACTGATACCTAATCAGGAAATTCCTATTGTATTTGAAAAAAATATTATTTTATTTCAAACTATAATGAACATGCACACTTTATGACACAGATAGTGAACAAGTCTCAAGCCTTTGCCCTCAGAACCACAGTCTTACGAAAGTTGAAGTTTGAGTCCTGAAATTAATTTTCAACAGTTCCAATAAACAGCACATTGAGGCCACAATTTCCCAAACTACTGATCTGATTATTAGAGTTCTCATTTCTCAGGAATTGTTAGGAGGAAAAACAACTATTTCCAAGCTACTGGGAGATGCACAACCACTAATAATTAGAAAGAAATAAAGTCAGTGACTAAACGAATGTGCAGTTTACTCGCGAAGGTAACTTTTTATTCTCTCCAATTAGGCTTTCTCCTGTAGACTTGGCAGATGAGGCTGTGTTATAAATAGAAGTGATATTCTGTAGGATTCTTCTAACTGAAATGTGCATGAGGTCAAATTATAATCAAGGTAATATAGATAAGTAATGAGCTGAGCTCACATTCCCAGGCATTTACCCATTTAGCGGTAATAAATGAGCAAAGATGAAAAGAAAGCTTCTGGACACAACAAAATATTTCCTTGTGTGGCTGGAGTGCAGTAACTTATCTCTTTGTAATGAATGCCTGCCAGTGGTAATTGACTTCATTTGTTAATTGTATTCAGGATATTAATGAGATCATTAGCATAACAGTCACAGCCTATTCTCTTGTGGTCAAAGTCTGGGGAATCAGAGTTTTGCATACCTTGTTCCTATAGCTAGAGTTATGCATCCCGATTGTGTACAAATTCAGATATTATCTGTGTTGACTTATGCAAAGACATCCTGAAATCATTCCTTGCCTGTTTTTAAGGTAACTTTCTGAGAATTGGGTAGAGATCTTTTCTTCTCAGAGTAATGAGCTTCATATTTTTATATGTATAAATACTTATATACATTTGTACGCTTTGCTCTTGTTAATCTGGCTTTTGATGCCTCAGTCATAAACCTGGTGGTTCATGAGACAGAAGTAAGTGAAAGTTCATTCCTTCTGTTTTGGGAGATTGTGGGAGAGGGATGTGATGGATAAGATTTTTTTTTGTAGAGACAGAGTCTCACTTTATTGCCCTCGGTAGAGTGCCGTGTCGTCACACAGCTCACAGCAACCTCCAGCTCCTGGGCTTAGGCGATTCTCTTGCCTCAGCCTCCTGAGTAGTTGGGACTGCAGGCACTCGCCACAACGACCGGCTATTTTTTTGTTGCAATTCGGCCTGGGCCGGGTTTTGAACCTGCCACCCTTGGTATATCGGGCCGGCACCCTACTCACTGAGCCAACCAACAGGCACCACTCCGATGGATATGATTTTTAAGGATGGGGGGCTTTTATTTCAATTTAGGTAGGGGACTGAATTACCTCTTGCTCCTGGTCAATTCTTGCACCAATTGGTGTGTTATGGAGACTTCCCAGATGGCTCCCTCAACTCTGAAAGGGTTAGGAAAGGGAATAAATAGGAGCCAATGTATCTGCCTTCGAACCTGGCAAGGCAAGAGGAAGATGACCCCAGCAGCCAGATGAAGGGTGAGGCAGAACTTAAGTGAGTCAGCCAGGGAGAAGCACTAGGCCATGGTGGAGCTGCGAGGGCCCAGCCCCGCCCCGCCCCGCCCCGCCCCGCCCAGCCATGGCTTCTACAGGAGACACTAATGTCTCTGGAGGTACTAGCTGCTCTGAGGGGCCACCAGTCCAGGAACTGCCCACTCCAAGTGTTTTGTAGTAGGGGACACCGTGCAGAATCAAGGAC
The DNA here is from genome assembly GCA_963573935.1 of Arctocebus calabarensis. Taxonomy (NCBI): domain Eukaryota; kingdom Metazoa; phylum Chordata; class Mammalia; order Primates; family Lorisidae; genus Arctocebus; species Arctocebus calabarensis. The sequence goes on along the minus strand of CAUYON010032850.1, from coordinate 6,209 downwards.
CCCTTCCCTTCCTTGAACATTCATCTTGGGGGATAGAGGAAGGAAGGAAGATCCGCAAGACTGAACGTTTATCCCAAAGATGTCAGGTTACCCATGGACTCTGTTTAGACTTTGGGTTGGCTTGTGGTTATATAATTGAACTAAAATTTCTTCCTGCTTGCAAGGGGAATTCGGAACTTGTAAGAGAGATTAATGAATGAGAAAAATACTGAAACTTCCTTTCCCCTGGATTTATGAGGGTTGGGTAAGCAAATCTGCTGCCCTGCTGTGTGTGAAACTGCTATCAGGAGGCAACTTCTTTTGGTCCTGCCACCCTTCCAGGGCCATCCTAGTTGTTTGCACTTACAATGTTTAAATTCTTCAAACCTCAGTGACTTCTGTTGTAACCTGTGAAACATGACTCAGTGAGGTACGTTAAGATCAGTCAGGCTGGAACTCCTGGGCTGAACCTTGAGGGCATCGCTGTAGACAGGCCCTTAGATTGAAGAGCACCTGGGGCACCTTTCCCATCCCTGCCTCAATTAAACAAATAGAAGCCATTTATTATTATGCGATAATACGTGTTCACCTGCAAAACCAGCAGTGCAGCATCTTCAGATCTCTTTCTGCTCCTGTTGTCTCATCAGCTTCTCTTGCTTTGACCCTCTGGTCTGTCTCTTACAAAGACACCTGTTTTTACATTGGACCCACTTGGATAACCAGGACAATCTTCCTATCTTAAGAATTTTAATCACATCTGCAAATTCTCTTTGGCCATGTAAACTAACATAGTAACAGATCCTAACGATTAGGATATGGGCATTTTTGACGGGCTATTTTTCAGTCACCCTGTAGGACTTACACTAGGTTCTCCATCATAGATGAAGAAAGAAAGAAACATGTTGGGCGCAAAGGGGATGATCAAAGCAAGCTCAAAGTCACAAGTGGGAACAGATGAGCAGACAGAGGACTCCACCCCAGGTAAGACTGGAGGCTTGTGGCTCCTTTGCCTCTTACCTCTATTCTAAGACTTTGCAATGTGTGTGGATGGGACTTCTGTGTCTGCAAACAATTATTTGTATAAAATTTGAGGCAAAGAGTTGATGAATTTGCTCAATGCTATACAGCTCGTTAATAGGATTGTAACATGGAGTTAATGCGTACTAAGCTGCTGCCCAGGTCATGAGCCCTGCTACCTCTGCTCATGCTGCAGCATAAATGAAAACTGAATGTTGAATAAGCACGTGCATATAAACACATCAAGCTCCACGCATCCCTCTTGAAATTCATGCATCCTCAGTCATGTATTTGAAAATGTTCTCTATTTTCTTCTTAATTACTGCCTTTCCTTCTTCTTCCATGGCTCCAGCTTGAGTCTAAGGTTTTCTCCACTCTGCCAGCCGAGGATTTAGACCTGCCTGGGGCAGTGCTGAGGTGTGGGGCCAGAGCCGCTGGGGCCTGATTTCATACCACTGTGTGTCCAGCGTCAGCATGCTGCCCAGCACTTGGCTGAACAAATTAATGAATTACCCTTGTAATAGGGATGATGGAGTCTCATGGAAAAGAACTCAACCCAGGGGAATGGAGAGTCAGGCACATAATTTTAGCATAACAAACAAAATCCTAGTTCAGGGGAAGAGGATCATGTGTAGTCTAGTTTTCTAGTTGTTTCTCAGATTGCCTTTATCTCCCTGTGGACTGAGTCCTTAGGAGGAGAACCCACAATTAGAATCATTAAAGACTTCAGAAGATACCAGGAGCTCCTGGCAATGCTGCTTTGGGGACTCTGGCATTTGACCTTCAGCCCAAAAGGTGCATGTTTTCATGTGGCAGGGCGCAGGGCAGTGCTGGTGCACTGGGGCACCCGTGACTTTAGCATCATCAGCAGAATTTGCAGCCCAGGGTGGCGTTAGGGCCTGCAGTGTTGCCTGAGTAACTTCAAGGAGCACAGCGAACCCTGACTCCAGCGACAGTCACAGGCTCCTCTAGGGTCTCCGTGAGCCCCGGAAGGCAGCTTAGCTGCAGCCACCACTATGTGGCCACTGGAGGGCTGAGCTCCTGGCACGCACTGGATGTCCTGCGGCTGCTAGAGCTGTTGACAAGTCGCTGAGGAGAGGGCCCACAATAGCATATGAAGAGAAAGTCAGGGTGGTGCCTGTGGCTCAGTGAGTAGGGCACCAGCCCCATATGCCGAACGTGGCGGGTTCAAACCCAGCCTGGCCAAAAACTGCAAAAAAAAAAAAAAAAAAAAAAAGAGAAAGTCAGAGAAATCCTGTTCATTGTTAATGGGATCTTGTTTTTACCTTTCAGACCAGGCTTGGGGAAACACAGGTGACATATACTGAAGATATATATTCTATATGCAAACAATAGTTGTAAATAGCAATACAGATTACATATTAACACACAATGTTATACATGCTATAACCATTATGTATATGCCTCTGTGTGTACGTACGAGGTTGGACAATTAGGGTCATGAACTCATCCTAGACAAGGTGCTGCATACCTCCTTGCTGAATAGCACTGTGGTCACCTTGGAAGTCCTCCGCTTGGGAAGCCACACATCACTGCCAGCACCTAGTCCATCCTTTAAAGAACTTTTCCAGGATGAGTTTGCAAACTTAACTGTCAGACCTCACATGACAACAGCTCTAATGGCCATTCCAGAAAAAGAGTTCCAAAATTGCTCTGAGGGGTGGACTAGTGCACAGCCCCCCCAGGGGAGCACTTTGAAGGTGACTGTGGTGACACTCAGCAATGAGGTATGCAGCACTTTTTCTAGGGCAAGTTCACAAGCTTAATTGTCAGATCTTGTATATATGTGTGTGTGTACACGTGTGTGAGCAGAAATAAATTGGCGATTGGAGGCTTTACTGTCAATCAGCTCAGTCATAGGCAGAAAAATATGAAAATAGTAAAGGTTATTAAAAAGCAACCAATAGGTCTACCTAATATGAACATTGCCCAACATTCAAAATCCCATATCAGAAAGCCCACTGTATTTGTGAAAAGTGTGGTAAACAGGGCAGTCAAGTGTTATTGTTGCTGAACTTTTTCTTTTCTTTTTTTTTTTTTGTAGAGACAGATTCTCACTATCAACCTCACAGCAACCACCAGCTCCTGGGCTTAGGTGATTTTCTTGCCTCAACCTCCAGAGTAGCTGGGACTACAGGCACCCGCCACAACGCCTGACTATTTTTTGATGCAGTTTGGCCGGGGCTGGGTTTGAACCCGCCACCCTTGGTATATGGGGCTGGTGCCCCGCTCGCTGAGCCACAGGCGACGCCCATTGTTGCTGAACTTTTCTGTTTGCCTTTTTTTTTTTTTTTTTTTTAGTAAGAAGGAAACATTTCAAAAGCTATCTTGGATGTAAGGAATTACTGTGTTTATTCAAAGTTGAAGTTAACATTACTAATGGCTCTAAACAGTTTCTCTGAGTCTGGAAAGAAATATGTGATTGCTTTCACAGACAGGTTCCCAGCGGTATTATCTGGTTTCCTTATGAAGAAGCAAAATTTAATAGAGCTTCTAATATCAAGAATTACAGAATATCAAAAAAGGGATTTCTGCAGTTAATTCAGAAAAATGTATTCCCTCTGCCCTCCCAATTATTTTTTCTGTTTCTTTCCTAGTTTCCAGAGGAAGAATTAATAGTTTTAGTTGTGGGATGTGTTTGGAGGGAGGAGGGTCGTCCGAGGGAAGATCACCCTGTCACTGCATTTTGGGCCTAGGTCAGTGTGTGTGTGAGTGACTGTAGGGTGTGGGGACCTTTATATTTCAAGGGCAGAGGAGGATGGTTGGGTCACCACAGATATAGTTTGATCCCCAAGTATAAGTGAAGGGGCCCCAGGGGTTGAGATTTGGAGAATGACAGGGATCTGAGCTTTCCAGGGCACCTCATGTGGTGTCTCAGTGTTCTGTTGCTACTATAAGAATTACCACAAACTTAATGATTCAGTACAAACTTATGACCATACAGTTCCCCATTCCGGAAGCCGCACGTGCCCATCCGAGTCCTACCAGGCTGAAGCCCAGGTGTTGGGTGGGGGGCTGCTTCCCTCCCTGGAGCTGTCGGGGAGAGCCCATTTCCTTGCTCCTTCATGTTGTGGAGAATTCGGTTCTTTGTGGTTGTGGACGTCTGTTCCCATTTCCTAGCTGGCTGTCATGTGAAGGCTGTTGGTTTCCAGAGGCTGCCCATGGGGCTTGCTCCTTGTTCCATGCCTCCATCTTCTAAGCTGGCAGTGGTGGTTGAATCCCTGACACATCTCCTCCGCCTTCCTCCCATCTCATCTCTCTGATGAAGTGCTCTGCCTTCCTTTTCCATTTCTGAGGGCTCGTGTGGTTACACTGAGTAATTTGGGATAACTTCCTTATCTTAGTGTCTGCAACCTTAGTTTTATCTGCAAAGACCCTATTGCCATATAATAGTATAACATATACAGGTGTAATACTAGGGAGGTCTGCCATACATGGGGATGGATATTGGGGTTACTTTGTAAACTGAGACATTGGGAACCTCAGCGATCATCCCTTTGGCCAAACTTAGTACAGATGGGATAAACTTGTCAGCGGGGCTGGCCACTCTTCAGTGGATCCCAAGGGCCTGAAAGAAGTAACAGCAGTGGTGACCTTATGAGCCCCAGGGTTGTGCTATGAAGAATGACTGGTATGGGACTTCTAGCCAGACTTGGAATGCCTGTGTATATAGCAAACAGGATGCTTTCAGCTATAAGCAACAGAAGCTTGGATTCAGCCAGGTAAAAGTAATAAGGAACTTTATTTTTATTTTTTTGAGACAGAGTCTTGCTTTGTCACCCTGGGTAGAGTGCTGTGGCATCTTTGCTCATAGCACCCTTAAATTCTTGGGCTTAAGTGATTCTCTTGTCTCAGCCTCCCAAGTACCTGAGACTAAAGGTATCTACCACAATGCCCAGCTATCTTTTTTACAGATAGGGGTCTCACTCTGGCTCAGGTTGATCTCAAACTCGTGAGCTCAAGTAATCCACCCTTCTCAGCCACCCGGAGTGCTAGGATTATAGGTGTAGCCACTGCTCCCGGCCTTAGGAACTTTATTATTGAAGATGACATAGAGTACTAGGTAGGTGGCTAAGGACTTGGTTAACCCTGTGGATTGAAACTGCCACCAAGGACCCAGACTCTTCTCTGCCACCTTCAGCACACCGCTCTTGCCCTCAGGCTGTGGTCACCCGTGGTTGCAAGTCTTTGCCTTGATGCTGATATCACTTGGAGAAGAGAACATTTCATTCTATATCTCTTTTATTTTATTTATTTATTTTTGAGACAGAGCCTCAAGCTGTCACCTTGGGTAGAGTGCCATGGCATCACAGCTCACAGCAACCTTCAACTCTTGGGCTTAAGCGATTCTCTTGCCTCAGCCTCCCAATTAGCTGGGACTACAGGCACCCGCCACAATGCCCAGCTATTTTTTTGTTGTAGTTGTCATTGTTGTTTGGCAGGCCTGGGCTATATTCAAACCCACGAGCTGTGGTGTATGTGGCTGGCACCTTGGCCTCTTGAGCTATAGGCGCAGAGCCCGTATCTCTTTTAAAGATGGAGGAAATATTTCCCAGAAGCTTCCCAGCTTCTCTGTATGTCTCAAGCCAGAATTGACCCCATCCCCCATTCCAACCCATTTTCTGGCAAGGTGTTCCATTAGGACAACTCAGGATTCACTCACCTGGGTTAGGGCTGCAGTGGCAAAGGAAAGCCTCTTGGAAAAAAAATCAAGGTTCTCTAAGGGAGAGCATTGGAGTGGATTTTGGGCAGGCCACTAATGGTGTCCTTTACAGGAGAAGGCCAGATTTAATTTGACTTAGAAAAATGAAGAAAAAGAAAGGGGACATTTATTATATTCTTTTTTTTTTTTTTGAGACAGAGCCTCAAGCTGTCACCCTGGTAGAGTGCTGCCTCAAGCTGTCACCCTGGGTAGAGTGCTGTGGCATCATAGCTCACAGCAACCTCCAATTCCTGGGCTCAAATGAGTCTCCTGCCTCTGCCTCCCAAGTAGCTGGGACTACAGGCGCCTGCCACAATGCCCGGCCATTTTTTGGTTGCAGCCACCATTGTTGTTTGGCAGGTCTAGTCTGGATTTGAACCCGCGAGCTCAGGTGTACATGGCTGGTGCCTTAGCCCGTTGAGCCACAGGTGCTGAGCCATATTATATTCTTTTTTTAAAATTTCAGTGTAATGTGAGGGTACAAACAACT
>CAUYON010032848.1:0-34930 GCA_963573935.1 Arctocebus calabarensis | reverse complement strand
CATGACGGCTGCAACCAAAAAAATGGCCAGATGTTGTGTTGGGCGCCTGCAGTCCCAGCTACTTGGGAGGCTGGGGCAAGAAACTCGCTTGAGCCCAGGAATTGGAGGTTGCTATGAGCTGTGATGCCACGGCACTCTATCCAGGGTGACAGCTTGAGGCTCTGTCTCAAAAAAAAAAAAAAAAACTAGATACAGGTGAAAATCTCTTTGAATTTTAAACAAAGTCAAAAAACAGTTATATTTCATTGGTGTTATTTACGCAGAGGACTTTAAGCTGCAAGCTTAAATATCTGTGAGGCACAGGGCAGAAAACTGAATTTGAAACCAGAAATTCTGAGTTGATATAGAAATGCTTCATAGATTTATTTTATGATAATGAACACCTAATGCTCCAAAGCCACACAATCCTTAATTCTATAATAGGGATAATAAATCTACAATATACCTATACCTTAGTTATTATAAAAATCTTACAGTATGATGTAAAGAGAAAGTACTATATAAACTTAATTTCTAAGTCATCTTTGACCAGTTTTATGTAGAAATACATGTCAATTTTCTGTTTGCAAGAACATCTAACCAAACATCAGAAAATAATATAGTTGATACTTTTTCCAGAAACATATAGGTAAAAATAAACATTCAAACAAAAGCCAAACAATGAATAGTTCTTCAGAAAATATGTGAATTCTTTCTTTCTTTTTTGTTCTTTTTAAATTTTTATTTTTAATACTTATGAGTTCATAATAGCTGTGCATATTAGAAGGCTGCATGTGGTGTTTTGATATAGGCACACAATGTATAATGATCAAATTATGGTAAATGAGGTATTTTGTCAATTTCAATATTCTGACCATTTTATGTACACAACTGAGTTCTATTTTAGCTAGAAATAATCCGAACTATTGTTTTCGTTGTTCTAAAGGAACATTGGTCTGCCTTTTCCATTGAGTCTTTATTGTTCTAAAAATTTAACAAAGAAGTAAAAATCATTTTTTATTGCTTTTTCATTATTGTGCTATGATATGTGAAAAGGTACACCATATATAGGGAGAGGAAAAAGTGCCCAATATCATTACTTACTAGGAAATTGCAAATTAAAATAAAAATAATTTATCACGTCATACCCATCATATTGGCTAAAATAAAAATAGAAAAACACACAATGTCAATAAGCATGAGTAAAAAGTGGGAACTTCACACATTGCTGGTGGGAATGTAAAATGGTACAGCCATGATGGCAAGCGAATACAGTGGTTTCCTTCAAAACTAAACACATCTTTATTATGTGACACAATTCCTGGGCACTTATACCAGAGAATTAAAACTTAGATCTATAAAATAACCTGTATATGAATACAATATCCTGTATTTTCAACAGACAAAAAAATGGAAATAATTCACATAAACTTCAGTGGGTGAATTGTTAAACTGTGATATATCCATACTGTGAAATACCACAATGCAGTAAGAAAGAACAATTCATTAATGCATATAAAATCTTGGGATGGATTTCAAAAGAATTATGCTAAATGAACAAAACCATGTATAGAAAATTCTTGACATGAAAAAAATTACAGAAATGGAGAACATATTTGTAATTCCATGAGTTAGGATGTTTGTGACAAGAAGAGTTGATGTCTGTGCTACGTAAAAGAAAAGAAGAGAGAGTTTTTTATGGTCGAACAGTTTTATGCAATAGTCACATAAATCTATACACGTGATAAAATTTCATAGAACTAAGACACATTCACATTGACATGAGTTTTACAATTTATTTCAAAATAGAAAGCTGAAAAAAATTGCAGAAGATGAACTTGGATTGCCATATCTAAATATTACCTCCTGGAATTAGTATGTGTTGCAGTTCATCATTAGTATGTTACAGTTCATCATGTGAGATGAAAACCAGATAGAAATAAAGATACTCTGTGGCAATTGATTTTTAAAAATAAAACATCCACATTTCCTTAACAAATTTTTCTGTGACTTTAAAGGATAATGTATTTTCTTCTTTATTCTAATTTAATTATTTATGTAACATTTGTTTAAGATATTAGTTTGACTCATTTGCTACTGATATTATTAGTAGGGTAGTACTAACATTTACACCATATGTCTAAATAGTTTTAAGATTTTTATTAATATAGTTAATGTAATTATGTCATCTGAGATAATTAACTTTCTTATGTTAAAATTATATGATTATAGAAATTATACATGTGTATACATGCATTATATACTCTTAAAACAGGTATATATTAAAATGTTTAAAATAATTTTAAAAATAAGAGAATTGTGTGAAATATAAATGTTCCTCAATTGGGACAACATTTTTAATCAAGGTTAAATTGCATAAATATAATTTTATGTTCACTCCACTAGCATATAAGCAGCAGAATGACAGAGAATTTTCCTATAATTATAGTACCAGCCCCTATTTTAAAGGGGCCTGTTTCTCTCAGTAGCTCTCTGATGGACTCACTACCTTGAAATGGGACCTCTGTTTTCTTCACCTCCATGGGAAGGAAAAAAATGTAAACACAATAAAAACTTGCTATCAGAGAGATTTTTATAAGCAATTTCTCTTATTTCTATATTAATAGCAAACCTTTCCAAAAAACAATTTTTAATTACATAATTAAATGATCCTATAAATAATCTTTCTTCACCACCAGCTAAGACTATACTAAATGATCTACAACTGACTTTACAATGTAGAATTTTTTTTTCATTAGCTTTGGGGTCTTGTTGCTCATAGTAAGAATGCACCAACCCTAATGTAATAGTCCATTCTAACTACCTCTCTCACCATGTCACAATCTTATTCCCCCTTCACCTTCTAGCATGATTGGAAGCTCCATGAAACCCTTACCAGCAACCAATGCTGGGGCCATGCTTCTCGAATCGCCTGCAGAACGATGAGTCAAATAAACCTAATTTCTTCATAGCTTATCCAGCCTCAAGGGTTCATTTATAGAAATGCAAACAAACTAACATATGTGTACTGGTCATGACTTATTCTTACCTGGGGAGATAGTAAATTAATATATTTCCCTATGTAGAGTAATAATATTTTCTTCTCATCATGACTATTCTTATGGGCTCTTAATTCTCATGAAAACCCAATTCATTCCCTGACTTTAAAGTTTTCTTTATGATCTAACATTCATCTAATGATTAGAAATAACTTTCTTATTCTAAGATAGGCTAAATATTATAACTCTAATTTCTACTATATTTAGAAAGTTTGATTTTGCTCGATGACAAATGGCAAATAGTTACGTTTTTTTCCAAGTAGTTTTGTTTTAGTAAGAGTTATAGAACATTGCTAAAAGCTATCAAACATTTGTAGCATGAACTAAAGTTAAAATTTAAGGCTCCCCTGACAGCAACTGACTAACTGGACCCCCAATTGGTCTGGAAAATTCCTAAAACTGAGTGTCTAGTCATGAGAAAGGGGATCAGACATGCCTCATCATAGCCCCCACTCCTTCTTAGATATGTCCTTTGTGACTCACTAACAGGCGTTAAGACTATGCAAGCCCTCCCTGCAGGTCCTCAACATGGATAACAAACTACTCCAGTCTGTCCAGTACTTTGTCTCTAATTAACAGATCCTTTATCTTCTTCACTGACTCCTAGTCTTAAACGGAGCCTACCTTTTCCAGCAGATTAGCTGTGAAGAATCTTTAAACCCACCTATAAACTGTAAACTCCAGCTTCTAAGATGACCCACCTTTTGGGGTCAACCAATATGTTTTCCATGTATTGATTTGTGACCTCATCTGTAATTCCCATCTCCCTAAAATGTATAAAACCAAATTATAACCCCACCATCTTGAGTCCACATGTTCAAAGCTTCTTGATGTGGCTTCAGGTTATGATGCTCAAATTTGTTTCAGAATAAACCTTTTTAAATTATTTCACTGAGTACAGCATCTTTTCCATCATTAATAGTGTTTCTTTTTTCACAGACATGTTTTCTGTATGGTTAGTTTCCTTTAGATTATCTCTGCATCTTCATGACAGTTCTACAATCTTCCCTTATTGTGGCTGAATAATAGCATGTACTATCTTTAAAGTATCTGTATAATTATAAGGGAATAGTTTATCACTATTACATAATTCTATGCTAAAACGTCTCCAGCATTCATTCTTTTATTTTTGAGAAAACTGAAAATAGAACCAACACCCTCCAAATGCCACTGTAAATAAGACAACTGTACAACAAACTCAAATAGGGGTAAGAAAATACCAATAATATGCTCATTGTAATGTCCTTTGAAAATGAAAGCTACTAATTTTGTAACATGTGCAAGTTTTTATTTTGAAGTAAAAAAATCAACAGGAATATATATAAAAATATATGATTCCAATTAGACTATACATAAATAAATTGCAAATTAATTTGTAATTCTAAAATTTAATAATTCACACTTCACTTTTTAAATAGCATTTCTATTGAAATGTCTAACACAAAAGAGGTGCTATGGATTGTGTATTTCTCCCCATACTCATATGTTAAAGCATAATTCCATTGTGATGATATTTGAAGATGGGGTTTCGGAGAGGTAATTACCTCTTGAGCATAGAGCCACATGGATCATTTGTAAACTTAGTAGAAGAGATAGGGGAAGAAATTGCTTCCTTTCTCTCTGATCTCCACCATGTGACACTCAAGAAAAAGATGACCTTGCACAAATCAAGAAAAAAAAAAAACCTCATCAGACATTGGATCTGCTGGTGCCTGGATCTTGACTCCATGGGTTCTTGAAAGTAAATTTCTCTTGTATAATTTGTAGAGTCTATGGTAAATTCGTATAGCAGCCCCAACCTAGGAAAACAGAAAAACTTTCACTTCTGATCAAGATGGAGTATCAGTAACCATACTTAGCATTTTGCCTGAAAGCAACTTTTTAGAAACTTCAGAATATTAGGGGGTGCGCATGTTTTCTTTACATACTTTGTTTTTGGACAGATTGAATCAAAGTTATAAATGTGCCTTCACTCAGATAGCAGGCACTATATGTGGTAGGTGTGAATTTACCCATCCCCTCCTTCTCTGTCTCCCAGCTTGATTTTCATTAAGATTTACTTCTGCATGTGAACTTATATCTTCATTGATTAATTCCAATTTAGTATTGACTAAAGTGTTTCTCCATTCTTGTGATGTTTCACTTAAAATAGTGGTATCCAGTTGCATCCGGTTTGTCACAAAAGATATTAGAGCATCATTTTTTATGGCTGAGTAGTACTCCATGATTTGCATATACTCCATCTTATTAATCCATTCATGTATTGGCGGACACATAGGTTGTTTCTACATCTTCGCAATTGTGAATTGTGTGGATAGAAACATTTGATTGTAGATGTCCTTTTTAAAAAATGACTTTTTTCCCCCTTTGGGTATATATGCAGTAATAGGATTGCTGGATCAAATGGTAGCTCTACTTTAAGTTCTTTGATTTATCTCGACACAATTTTCCACAGAGGTTGTGCTAGTTTACACTCTCACCAACAGTATATAAGAGTTCCTTTCTCTCCACATCCAGCCAGCATCTGTTGTTTTGAGACTTTTTAATATGAGCCATTCTCATAAGATTTAAGTAATATCTCATTGTAGCTTTGATTTGCATTTCTCTACTGCATAGAGACATTGAAAACTTCTTCATCAGTTTGTTGGCCATTTGTACATGTTTAGTTGAAAAGTTTGTGTCTTTTGCACATTTTTAATTTTTTGTTGTTGTTGTTTCTTGATGATTTGTTTGTGTTCTTTCAAGATTCTGATTTTTAGCCCTTTATCAGATGTATACCAGGAAAGCAATTTTTACAAACGTTATCATACATAAAATAATATTTAAGACAATGGAACATGAAGTACTCAAAACAGAGGGTTAGAGAACAAAGGTTATTGGAATTAATATTGTCCAAGATTACTGTGGACAGTGTTTCTAAGCTGTATCAAAAGATCAGGGTCTAGAGAAATGGGAAAGGAGATTTCAGAAATAAATTGTTGGACTCCTTGACTGGAGAAGCTAAACCAAAGAGCCTGGGAAGTCCATAACACCTAGATTTCCTAAGACAGACTAGCCAAGAAGAAATAAAGGATCCAGAATATCTGCAGATGACCTCCTCTAGTATCCAAAAGAGACTGATCTGTGCACTATCGTCAGGAAATGATCTGAGGTCAGAAAAACAAAGTTTTTTAAGTACTAAAGAGCACAATGAATGGTTCTGACATGAGGATGGGAATAGTGCCTATTCCCACAAAACAGAAGAAATAAAAAATTATAATTCTTGTAATAGTTGGTAGCCATCTCAAGAAAGTCTTACTTTAATAATGGGGAATAATTAACCCTTGCATCACTCTTAATTAGAAAATCATGAAGTAACGATCTCAAAAGATACACGGCTTTCCAGGTATTCAAATTGTTATTTGTACTGCAGAATAAGGTTTAAGAATATTTGTAGGTATATAAATATAACCGTTATCCAACAACACAGAGTTCCCTGTGTCTGGCATCTAAATAAAGATATATGGCATTTAAACAAAGATACCAGCTCATGAAAATAACAGGAATAGATGACCCATGATGAAGGGGACAGCAACCAATCTCAAACAGACACAAACACTAAATTTGTAGAAAAGGATATTACAACAATTTTAAAACTCTGTTCTAGGCTTGGCACCTGTGGCTTAACGGGCTAAGGTGCCAGCCACGTACACCTGAGCTAGTAGGTTCGAATCCAGCCTTGGCCCACCAAACAACAATGACGGCTGCAACCAAAAAAATGGCCGGGCGTTGTGGCGGGAGCCTGTAGTTCCAGCTACTTGGGAGGCGGAGGCAGGAGACTCGCTTGAGCCCAGGAATTGGAGATTGCTGTAAGCAGTGATGCTATAGCACTCTACCGAGGGCGACAGCTTGAGGCTCTGTCTAAAAACAAACAAACTCTGTTCTACACGTTAAAAGGTTAATGGTATCAAAAAAATAAGATCCAAATCAAATTTCCATAGCTAAAAACTACCATAATTGAAATGAAGACAATATTTGATGAGATTAATGGCAGATTAGACATTGCAGAAGAAAAGATCACTGAAGTTGAAGACAGAAATTTAAGCTACCTAAATGAAACAGAAGAAAAGAATACAATAAATATAGTGAGCTGCTGGATCACGTCATGTGACCTACCTTATAAGCAAGTGAAGTCCATAGAGGAGAGGTGAGGGGGTTCAGCTATCACAAAGACAAAGGTCATGAGGAAAAGGCAGGAAGATGTAATTGAACTTGTGAATGGATGAGTCTTGAGTAAATAAGGATAAGACAACAAACTTTGATGTTTGTTTTATTAGAATCTAACTAGGGGAAAATTATAATCCAGGTATAATGCAGATTTAAATTGAGTGAAAAAATGAAGAAATAAAACAACCAATAATTGATACTGTGGGTGGCTGGGGGATTTGATAGAAATAAAGGTAGGTCTTTGAACATTTTTTTTACTCAGAGTTCAATTATTTTAGTCTCTCAATACTTCATGAGGATTCCTTTGCAAATTAAAATTTTGAGCTCTGTGATAAATGTCCTAGATAAAATGTAACACAATTTGAAAAAAATTATCCCTGGGGATATTAAAATTGCATTCTCATACTACTGACTCAAATTCTAATTGCTATTGTAATTTTCTTCTTGGATATGTGCAACCGATTATTACTAATCACTGTCAGAAGGATTATATTTATTATATAAATTTATTTCTGATGTTATACCAAAATCATGAGTTATGGTTGTAGAGTATTGCTTTCTCTTTATATGTATTAGTTCCTTAGAAAAATAAAGAGCTCTTCACAGTTAACAGCCTAAACTTCAAACACTCATTCATCATTTTTAGTTTTGAAAGAACATAAATTCACTTGTACAATACTATAAACTTCTCTATCAAATATATTTTCTATACTTCATGGGCTTCCTGACTATATACCAATAGAAATCATAATCCTTGTAATTTGCTGAGCACTGGGTTACATTACAATTGTTCAATAGCAGTTCTCATAATTTAAATAAAAGCAGGAGCAAAAAATATTATCATAATAACACAGATAAGTAAATTAGAAAACTGCTAAGTAGATTTTCTTAAGTATAAATAACTTCAAGTATAATTATATTTACTATTAAATAGTCTTGCTATGGTAGGATTATTAATAAAATGAAATTATTTGTTTTATATTTATATTAATAATCTTGTGACTATATTATTTATCTCATAATTTTGATGAACTATTATACATTGAGACTATATTCATATTGGATTTGATTCATTATGAGTGACATTGGAAAAATATACAATTGCTAAGTATAATTCCTTGACATGAAAATAATTATTTAGTATTTTAACATCTACTTCTTACGATTTTTTTTCCTCTCTCCCTCTCTCTCTCTCAGACACACACACACACAGAGGGTGCTAAAAAGTGTATACATACTTTAAGAAAGGAAAAATCTCTAATAAATTGGTAATACTCAAGTCATTTTCCACTTCTGCAATTACAATAGGTGTTCAATGTAACTTGTATTCTTTTATCTTATCAGTATATATTGAGTATTACGGTTCTAACACAGTTTCCTTTTTAAATTTTTGGCACCCTGTGTATTTAAAAAAATGATTTAAATATAAATAATTAGAAACATGGTTAGAAATTTAAAATTCATTTTATTTTTAATAATCACATAGTTACTATTATTTTAGCATAATCATATTTAATTAAACCATTTCCTAACTATTGGAGATATAACTATATCCTATATTTCAGTACCCTGCAAAACTCTGAGATAAATATTCTAGCAGAAATTTTTCACATTTTCTGCTCTTCATCTGCTGTTTGCATAAACTGTCTTTTATATTTTGGTCCATGTGCCTTTTTAGTGATAGCCTGAGAGTCTGCCTTCAATAATCAACTTGAATTTTTCCGTCCTCGCAAAAAAAAAAAAAAAAAAAAAAGAGACTGTGATTCAAACAGGTGATGTTCAACCATTTGGAGATTGGTTTAAAGTGAGGAAAGTCTAGGAGACTTAATTTCAAAATAATCCTAAAACATAGATCATAATAACATATTAGATCAGTGACCACAATATGGGAAGGAGGGGGAAATAAGGCATTTCTTGGAAAACAGAGTCTCTAGATTGAGTAGTGAGGACAAGTGATACAGGTGGGCAGTGCCCCAGCCAGCCCAGCCGCGCTGAGGGGAGGCCCTGCCGTCTGCGCCTGGGGGGTGTTAGTGCACAGCAGCCAGCAGAGAAGCGCAGGGGAGTAGGAGGCTCCAGTGGCCAGAGGGGCCAGACAACTGCTGGGGGGGACACCTCCAGGATGCCAGCTCAGCGAGAACAGTGGTGTCTGAGTTCTGTCTCCCTCCCTGTGCACTTGCAACTGAACAGGGAAACCCCCATTTCCTGGGTTTGGTCAACGTCATGTAAGTTTCCTAGGCCTGGGCAATTTCACAAATAGACTGTATCCATTCATTAATAGATTCATTCAGCTTACCCCCAGCGGAAGGGACTGCATGGATTCATTGATGTGCTTATTCATCTTACCCCAGCAGAAGGGACTGTATCCAATCTTTTGTTACCAAGTCCTTGTAGTCCAGATGTAACTACAAGGGTCCCATGCCACTACTTATATCCCTAGACAAAGAACCCAGGCAGAGAGAGAGATTTTTTTCCCCACTTGGGTTTTTCCTTTTCTGCAGGAGCTCTGGTGCTAAATTATTATGAGGGTACAAACAATTAGGCTACAATGTTTTGCATTTGTTAGGTAAAGTCCCTGCTGTAGTTGTGCCCCTTACCCAGGTAGGCCTTTTCATTGTACCCATTCAATGAAAGCACAGCAATACCTCTTCCTCCTCCCCTCCCTCCTTCCCCCTCCCCCTCCCTCCAACTTGAATTAAATTGAGTTTTTCTCCTGTGTGAGTATGTATTAGTTCATCTACAGGCTTCATATTCGTACTTACTTTTTTTTTTTCATCGTTATACTTTGTGACTCAGGGAATTGTATTTCCCATACACACTCACCTGCTGTTTGATTGATGGCATACTGACTCCCACTAAGACTTCCCACAATCTGTACTCAGGCACCCATGTAATCACCTAACACATCAATCTTAGTTAGAAGCCAGACTAGTAACAATAGACTGTGTGAGAGCAAATGCAGATAATAAAAATGTACGAAAGGAAAGACATTCTGTGTATTGCCAACATGTTTATTTTTACTAAACATTCACTTCTCAATTTAGCTCCAGATATCTGACTAAAGATTTCACATGTTCCACTATAGTGTAAAACAAAGCGGGCCAATTATGTTCCCAAAGAATGGGAAGGCTATACATTAAAATTGCAGGTTAGCACAGGACTTCATATATTAATTTATATCACTTAAAAAATGTAAACTGTCTCATGTTAACTTGGCACTTCAGTAGTGATTGGATCCTAGCAAAATAAATAATTATTTAAAAGAATTTCTGTCTTATCAATGAAGTATTCTCATAAAAAAAGGAGATTCCCAAACTGATCTACGGATAGATGTACAAGTTCTGTAATTATGGTGTGTGTGTGTTTTATTCATTCCTTTTTTTTTTTTTTTTTCAATTTTTGGCTCTGCTATTTTACTAAGTATGGAGATAAGGGTAAGTTACTTAGCTTCCTTTAGTGCCAGTTTGACAACTCTATTAACAGATAAAGTTATAGTAACATAAAGTTGTGGTGGTGTTGTCCAACCTGTGGCCTGTAGGCCACATACTGACCTTGTGGGGATATTTTTGCTTATCTGTGCTGTTGGAGATCATGCAAAATGTGCATGGTTGTTTTATTGCCAATCACCTTGCGTTAGTGATTGTGTATATAATGCATGGTCAAAGACAACTCTTGTACTTCCAATATGCAACAGAGAAAAATAAATGTTTGCACATCTCTGTAAAGAAATAAAATACTTGATGTTCCCTCACTGTTTTCACAGAAAAGGCAGTGAATAAACATTAGCTTTTGTATTTATTGGTGGTACTGGGTTAAGGACCCTTGCTACAGTCTCTTCCATTCTTCAGATTGCATAAATAAGCATCTTTTCTGTATTCTCCCACTACTTGACATACTAGAATATTTGTTAATCTTAGAATTACAACTCCTCAAATGTGACCTATATAAATAATTGTAATACTTAACCGGAGCTCATGTCTGAGAATGTCTTTCCATGCATGATAAGGAATAAATAATTAGAGGCCTCTGAAGAATCTTTTCAGGGAGTTAAATATCCTACTTTAGAAGAATGTCCAATGGACATGAATGCATATGGAAACAGCATCCTCTAGGCTTGGCTTTGGTACCGGAGTTTTAGGTTCTTGGTCTCTGCGATTATCGACGGACCGCAAGAGTAGTGGTAAGTCAGGATTTATTTACAGGAAAGAAGAATTACAAGTAGAAGAAGAACCAAACCTCCAGGCAAAGAGGACCCAGGAGGGGAACAAACTCTCTGGCTCCCTCTCTGAGGTCCAGCCGAGGTCTGCCCCTGAGCTCTCTGCTCAGAGGTTTATATAGTCCCAGGGAGTTGTTTTGCCACAACTCCTTAGGGCATGGGTGTTCATCAGTCACAGTCAGCTGTCTAATGAAGACCCAGGCCCTGGAAACTGACATGATATTGACCAGTCAGATGTGCACCAGGAGGAGACAGCAAGGCCAGTGTCTTCCACACAGGTGTCTGGCCATTCCGAAAGCTGGTTCCTTCATCTGCTATAGCATCAGCACCTCCAGGCCCCAAGGTGGTGGTTGTAGGGCCACTTTGTCCTGCATCAGCTTGCATGGGCTAGAATACACAACAAGTTTAGCACAACGGAGTGGCAGCGAATGAGGAAAGCAAGCCTATAGAATTTCTTTGTGGAGATACGTAGCTGAGAAACTTTTTAAAATGGAAAATATATGTTTTTCTTTCTTTCTTTCTTTCCTTTTTTTTTTTTTTTAAGGTAATAGAATCTTTATTTAATGTGGTTTAAAATACACCCAAATCAAGTCCCTGGCTGTTGAGAATACCAAAAGGAAACAAAAATGGTGCCATTATAGCTTCAAACAAATCTGAGTGGCTAGGTTAGACCATAGGGAAAGCAGTTACAGGGACAAAAGGCAGCTCCCTTCCCCAGGGTATCAGCTGCCCCTGGGGTGATCACCTTTGTGCTGTGCAAGGCAGGAGGGCTGCAGAGCAGCCAGAGAATCAGTTCTGCAGGCCTTGGCCCTCCCCCATGGACACCAAGCTGTTCCCCTGGTCTTTGGGTCAGCCCTCAGCAGGGCTGCTGTGATTAGGTGGATCGTTAAATAACGATCTTTACAGAAATAACCTTCTCCTACAGAAACTCCCTGAACCCAGCCCATGGTCCAAAAACCGCACAGAAAACAAATGACAAATTAAAAAAAAAAAGTGCAGCCAACATGTCTCGGAATCTGAGGTTCATGAAGCTCTCAGCAGGACAAGGTTCAAAACACAATTTACTCTTCACAGAGCTATGGGCTCTGAGCCCCACCACCTGCTGTGGTCCCCTGGAGGAAAATTGAGCACCTGGAGAAACCCACACAGCTCTGGGTCCTAAAACAGGTCAAGTGTGGGGGACCTGGCTGGGTGAGAAAGGCACTGGCCTTTCTCATGGATAGGCTGCCTCCCTGGTTTTATTTTTCATTAATTAGTTATGGTTTATATTTTCTTGCAAATCTAAAATTTTATTAAATAACATTGCTTAATATTTTTAATCAATCTTGGAGGTGGGAATGTAATTTCATGTTTATGTAGACATGAAGCACAGACACAGCTGAAAGTGTTATTGGAATTGCAATCATTATTACGGGAAAAATAAATTGCTAAGAGGGGAACTTAGAAATGAAAATGGAAGCCACTAGTAGACATTCCATATCATGTATTGGCTTTTTCATAGGACACTGCTAGGGATTCAAGCCAATTTTATTTAATTTGGATATGTCAGGGTGACTCCAGATAATATATATTCTTAGTAACATTTAGTCAGAGAATAGGATGTTCTTCCGAAGTATTATTATTATTCTTATTTTAAAATTTCAGGTTCATGTGAGGGTATAAGCAACCAAGTCACAATATTTGAATTTGTTAGTTAAGAGTCCTTCTTGCATTTATGTCTTACACCCAAAAGTTATGCCATATACCCCTGCATTGTGCTCATTTACTGGAACCACCCCAAACCTTTCTCCCCCTGCCTCTTTCATTCCCCCTCCCCCCAACTTGAATTGAATGAGTTTTTGAATGAGTGTGAATTAGATTATCATCTACTGGTTTCATGTTAGTGTTGAGTACATTGGATATTTGCTTCTCCATCCTTGTGATACTTTACTGATAAGAATTTTTTTCAACTTCATCCAGGTTAATACAAAAGATGTGAAGTCACTATCTTTTTTATGGCTGAATAGCATTCCACAGTATACAAATGCTACACTTTGTTAGTCCACTCCTGAGTCGATGGAGATGTACGTTGTTTCCACATCTTGGCAATTGTAAATTGAGTTGCCATAAACAATCTAGTGGATACCTTCTTATGGGAAAATATTTTTTTTCTTCTGAATACATGCCTAGTGGTGGGATTGTGGGGTCATATGGGAGGTCTAATTAGAGTTCTTTGGTGATTCTCCACATTTTTTTCCAACGAGGCTGCATTAGTTTGCAGGGCCACCAACAGTGTCAAACTGTTCCACTCTCTCCACATCCATGCCAGCATCTGCAGCTTTGAGACTTTGTGATGTGGGTCATTCTCACTGGGGTTAGGTGATATCTCAAGGTGGCTTTGATTTGCATTTCTCTGATGACTGGGGATGATGAGCATTTTTTCCTATGTTTGTTAGCCATTCATCTGCATTAATGTTTGTTCTTTTCTTTTGATTACATCAGTCAGCTCAATTGTTGCCATCTGTATTGGGCAGGGTCTGGTCAGAAAGACAAAAATATTCTAAACATTTTGAATGGAGGGGGGGTTGATAGAGATAACTAGCTAAAAAGGCTTTGGGAGGTTGGAAAAGAAAAGGGGGGCATAGAAGCACTGCAGAGATAATACCCCCCAGACAGAGCTCTCTGGAATGATGGTGAAAATGATGGGAGGCAAAGTTAGCACCATCTTGATGCTCAGCTTCGTGAGAAAGGAGCATCATTGGTTGTCGTTAGAGCTCTGAGGGTGACATGAGGCTGGTTCTGGGAGTACTGAGGAAAGCAGAAGGCTGGAATGAAGCTGGCAGGAAGAGGAAACACAGGAAGGAAGTCACTTCTCTCTACTTCCTCCTTCCAGTCCCCCTACAGTATGCCTCGGCAGAAACCAATAGGAAGTGAAGTATGGGAAAAGTAGTTCAGAGGTCACAAAGCAAAGCCCAGCAGGAAAGATGGGTATGCAGCTTAAAAGTAGTATGTAAAATTCTGCACATCTGCTGTTTAAAGGTGAAGGATTGTCATGCACACGAGGTCAGCAATAAATCACACACAACGTTTTTGCTCCCTCAGAGGTTATTTTTTGGTTGATGCCTTATTAGCCAGTATTTACTGACTTTAATTAAGTGTTATCAGAAGCCACCACATCAATTCTGGAGTCATTCTGACTTGTGTTAGGTACAGCAGCTCTGCAGAGACAGTGGTCTTTCTCATCTTGACTGCTATCATCTCCCTAGCTCCACAACACTGAAATTTTGGTTACAGAGCCCTTAGAGAAAACCTCCTCACCCTATTCTGTTTATTAATAGATAGATAACTCTTCTCTCCAAATTGTTGCCCTTCCAGTGCCTCCCTCCCTCCTGTCTTGATTCTCCAGCCTTTGTCAGCCAACTGGGTCTGCCACTGCCTGTCTGGGTCCAGCTTTGCCTCTTGAGGCCATGCACATGTGTTTTAGACATGACTACTTTCTAGTGGATAATACCTCTGACTTGAAGAAGTACACAGCTGAATAGATGGGTTTAATACAATTTGAGTTTATTTCACTCTTCAGAATCTTCAATTATTCTGTATTGTTATTTCTAGGCCCCCAAACATCGCATGCCTTGCATAAGTAAATAAAATGTTTCCTCCACAAGTGCCTTGTCAAATTAAGCACCCCTTCTCTGCTCAACTTCAGGGAAGGACCAAGAACATGCACACGTGATCTCCAATCTCTGTTTTACTCAGTATGTAATTTGTCCCATACAAAGTAACTCTGGGAACTATAACAAGATTGTTAATCCTTGGCAAAATAGTCCAGTGGTTTTAATCAATCCACAAGTTGATTTACTGGCTAAGTGTAAAGATCTGGTAATTTTAGATTTTAGGATGTCTTTGTGTTAAGCTTCCTGGAAAGAATTATTTTTTCCCAAGCCCATCTGATCCCCAGGAATTAAAACCAATGATTTTAGATATGGACTCCATATCAGAATCATATGCGTGATTCTTAAAAATACAGATGCACGGTCCTCATTCTAGGCTTGACAGAAAGGTTAGATAGGCACGACCTCTGCAGATTGTCTTGGTGTGCAGTTAGAATTGAGAATTACAGGTTTCTTTCCCTAGAAAAGTGTAAGCCTTATTTAACTAGCATTGGTTGTTTTATATTGCTGGATTCAAAGAATTAATTCAATAACTGTTACTCTGAAAAATCTTAACACCCTTTAGCCAGTTTTGAGCACAAAAGACTGTTTTTCTTACTGGTTTGTCTGTTTTTCCTTGTCTGCTGCTGTCTGCTTTCTCTCTCTAAAAAGATGAGAGTGAAGTCTTGCTGTGTGCACATTCCACTGGGTTATGCTGTGCTTGAAAACCTCCCTCAGGTGGGTAGAATGGAGATAACTTGTATTTAGATAGCAGCTCTGGAAACCCTGATATAAAGTAATCTAGGCTGCATTACATAGTGAGTGATCACCATACTTACAGAGCTCAGCAAAAACTCGAGGCTTTAATGAAGAGGCCTGAAATTCCTGAGGGGAAAGTTGGTCTGTTCTGTGAGACTCAAGTGCACACAGCCACAGTGAGGGCCCCCTCCAAGTATCCAGAGCATGGAAGCCAGGCTAATGTTCTCAAGGAGTTGAAGAAATTGACCTATTATGAAGATAGGCATCTTATAAGCAGGTAACTGAAAGAATAAGGGGAAGTATGTAAGAACTAAAACTGAGGAAACAAAAAGATCTATTAAAAGATGGGATTCTAGCAGGAAAGTGTAGTTGAGAGTTTGCTGTGCAGGGTGTGATCAGCCCCCACCAACTATAAACTTCTCTGGGGCCAACTTCGTCAGCAGCATTCCAAACTGCAGCCTGTTCAGGAATGTAAAGATGGTTTTATATAAGAAAATTGATGCATATAACATACTATTTCAATTATTGAAACCATCCATGTTTTTAAGATTTGAATAGCTTGCTGAAAGACATTTGCTAAAAGTAATTTACTAATTAATTTAAAAAACCAAAAAGTTATAATGATAAAAGTGTCTTCCATAATATAATAAAGATCACCTAAAATTGTATCAGCCAGTGCTGATAAGAGGATGGTGACACATATGTACTTGTCCATTGTTTGTGGCAATGTTCACTCTCAGGGACTTTGGTAAATAAATATTTCATGAGACACATTGTTTAAACTTTGACACATGAATCCAAACTTTGTTATTCTTTTGTATGGGGAAAAAATGCCGAATGAGGGGAAAAGTTCTAAGCAGAGTTATAAGTTTGAGATTATTTATTATAATAAAGAAAAATCAGCAATAGCAACATCAATCATATTCAAAATATCTTGAGTGTGCATGCCTTAAGGTTAAACAACATTTTAGCATTCATCTCCTTTGCATAGCCAGTTACTTATGTATTAATTAAGCACTCGTACTTTTGTGTCAATACATTATATACAGTATACAGGTATACACACAATAGAAATTGAAATGTATGAATCAAAATGTTATTGTTAGTACTATTAAATTTTTAATTAGGGTATTGTGATGAAAATATCTTACTTTTTTTATTTTATAAATTTACTTGCAGTCCTTTGCAATCTAGGAAAGTACAAGTTTTGATTTTATATATAAGAATATAAAATTTGCTAATATTAATACAATTATTGAATAAAATTTTTAACTGTGAATGTTCATATAAATGGTTTTTAAGTAACAATGTATTTTTAAAATCTTTTTATTTTATTTTACTAAGTCATAGCTGTGTACATTAGTGTAATCATGGGGTACAATGTGCTGGCTTCATATACAATCTGACATATTTTCATCCAACTGTTCAGCATAATCCTCATGGGATTTTCTTGGTTATTGTATGAAAACATTTGTATTCTGCATTTAGTAAGTTTCACTTGTACCCTTCTAAGACGCACCATAGCTGTGATCCCACCATTTACCCTCGCTCCACCCATCTTCCCCCCTCCCCTCCCTTACTCCTTTCACCATATTCTTGCACTATAATTGGGTTATAGCCTTCATATGAAAGCTATAAATTAGCTTCATAGTAGGGCTGAGTACATTGGATAATTTTTCTTCCATTATTGAGATACTTTGCTAAGAAGAGTGTGTTCCAGCTCCATCCCTGTAAACATGAAAGAGGTAAAGTCTTCATCTTTCTTTAAGGCTGCATAATATTTCATGGTATACATATACCACAATTTATTAATCCATTTGTGGGTTGTTGGGCACTTGGGCTTCTTCCATGACTTAGCAATTATGAATTGGGCTGCAATAAACATTCTGGTACATATATCTTTGTTATAATGTGATTTTTGGTCTTCTGAGTATAAACCAAGTAAAGGAATTATAGGATCAAATGGCAGGTCTATTTTTAGACCTCTGAGTATTTTCCAAACGTCTTTCCAAAAGGAACATATTAGTTTGCATTCCCACCAGCAATATAGAAGTGTTCCCTTTTCTCCACATCCATGCCAGCATCTCTGGTTTTGGGATTTTGTGATGTGGGCTAATCTTACTGGAGTTAGGTGATATCTCAAAGTAGTTTTTATTTGCATTTCTCTGATGATGAAGGATAGTGAGCATTTTTTCATGTGTCTAAAGGCCGTGCACCTGTCTTCTTTAGAGAAGTTTCTCTTCAAATCCTTTGCCCATCCTGAGATGGGATCACTTGTTCTTTTCTTGCTAATATGTTTGAGTTCTATGTGGATTCTGGTTATTAAACTCTTGTTGCAGACATAACCTGCAAATATTTTCTCCCATTCTGAGGGCTGTCTGCTTGCTATACTTACTGTGTTATTGGATGTGCAGAAGCTTTTTAGTTTCATCAGGTCCCAGTAGTGTATTTTTGATACTGCTTCAATTGCCGGGGGTCCTCCTCATAAAGTATTCACCCAGGCCGATTCTTTCAAGAGTTTTCCCTGCACTTTCTTCTAGTATTTTTATAGTTTCATGTCTTAAGTTTAATCTTCAATCTAGTTTGAGTCTATCTTCGTTAGTGGTGAAAGGTGTGGTTTCAATGTCAGTCTTCTACAGGTCACCAGCCAGTTCTCCCAGCACCATTTGTTAAAAAGGGAATCTTTTCCCCACTGAATGTTTTTAATTGGCTTGTCAAAGATCAAATAGCAGTAAGTAACTGGGTTCATCTCTTGGTTCTCTTCTCTGTTCCATACATCTCCCTCTCTGTTTTTGTGCCAGTACCATGCTGTTTTGATCACTATCGATTTATGGTACAGTCTCAGGTCTGGTAGCATGATTCCTCCTACTTTGTTTTTATTTCTGAGTAATGTCTTGGCTATTTGAGTTTTTTTCTGTTTCCATATAAAACAAAGTATTATTTTTTCAAAATATTTAAAATTTTACCATGGAACTTTAATAGGAATTGCTTTATAATTGTATATTGCTTTGGGTAGTATGGACAATTTAACAATGTTGATTTTTCCCAACCATGAGCATGGTATGTTTTTCCATTTATAGACATGTTTAGTGATTTCTTTTCTTAGAGTTTCATAGTTCTCCTTATAGAGTTTTCATGTCCTTTGTTGGGTATACTCCCAAATATTTCATCTTCTTTGGCACTACTGTGAAAGAAATCGAGTCTTTGACTATTTTTTTTTGGCTTGGCTATTGTTCATATATATAAAGGCTACAGATTTATGAGTGTTGATTTTGTAGCCTGAGACACTACTGTATTCCTTGATCACTTCTCAAAGTTTTGTAGTAGAATCCCTGGTGTTTTCCAGATATACAATCATATCATCTGTGAAGAGTGAAAGTTTAATCTCTTCTGACCCTATACCCTTGGCATTCTGACTTATATACCCTTTATCACCATTTCTTCCCTAATTACAATGGCTAAGACTTCCATACAATGTTTAAGAGCAATGGAGACAATGGGCAACCTTGCCTGGTGCCTGATCTAAGTAGAAATGATTTCAATTTAACTCCATTCAATATGATATTTACTGTGGGTTTGCTATAGATGCCCTCTATCAGTTTAAGAAATGTCCCTTCTATACCAATTTTCTTAAGTGGTCTGATCATGAAGGGATGCTGGATATTATCAAAAGCTTTTTCTATATCAATCGAGAGAATAATATGGTCTTTATTTATATGCTGGATTACATTTATAGATTTATGTATATTGAACTAGCCTTGAGATCCTGGGATAAAGCCCACTTGGTCATGGTGTATAATTTGTTTGATGTGTTGCTGGATTCTGTTGGCTAGGATCTTATTCAATATTTTTTCATCAATATTCATAGTGATATTGTCTATAATTTTCTTTTCTTGTTGGGTCTTTCCCTGCTTCAGGGATCTAGGTAATGTTTACTTCATAGAATGTGTTGGGTAGTATTCCTTCTTTTTCTATATTTTGAAAAAGGTTGAGCAATATAGGTACTAGGTCTTCTTTAAAGGTTTGGTAGAATTCTGACATGAAGCCAACTGGTCCAGGGCTTTAATTTTTAGAGAGATTTTGTATAGTTGATGCTCTTTCAGAACTTCATATAGGCCTGTTTAACATTTCCATTTCCATCTGGCTCAGTCTTAGAAGGTGGTGTGCATCCAAGTATTGGTCAATTTCCTTCAGATTTTCATATTTCTGAGAGTAAAGTTTCTTGTAATATTCGTTAAGGATTTTTTTTAATTTCTGAGGAGCCTGTTGTTATTTTGTCTTTACCATTTATGATTGATGGGATTAGAGATTTTATTCTTTTTTTCCTGGTTAGGTTAGCCAAAGGTTTATCTATTTTATTGACCTTTTCAAAAAATCAACTTTTGATTTATTGATCTGTTGTATAATTTTTTTGTTTCAATTTCATTTAATTCTGCACTAATTTTGGTTATTTCTTTTCTTATGCTGGGTTTGGGATTAGAATGTTCTTCCTTTTCCAGTCGTTTAAGATGTCCATTAAGTTGTTAACTTCCTCTCTTTCCATTTTCTTGAGGAAGGCTTGCAGTGCTATAAATTTCCCTCTTAGGACTGCCTTTGCAGTATCCCAGAAGTTCTGATAATTTGTGTCTTCATTGTCATTTTCTTCCAAAAATTTGATAATTTCCTCCTTAATCTTGTCAATGACCTATCTGTCCCTCAGCATGAGGTTGTTTAGCTTCCATGTTTTTGTTTTAGTATTCAGGTTCTTGTTGTTATTGAGTTCAACTGTTATTCCATGATGGTCTGAGAAGATACAAGGAATAATTTCTATTTTTTTAAATTTGCTGAGATTAGACATGTGACCTAAAATGTGATAGATTTGGAGTATGATCCGTGGGCTGATGAGAAGAATGTGTATTCAGTTTTGTTGGGATGGAATGTTCTGTAGATGTCTGTTAAATCCAAATGTTGGATGGTTAAGTTTAAATCTAAAATTTCTTTGCTTAGCTTCTTTTTGTAGGACCTGTTCAACACTGATAAAGGAATGTTAAAATCTCTGACTACTATGGAGCTGGAGGAAATCAAGTTGCTCATGTCTGTTAGAGTTTCTCTTATAAATTGAGGAGCATTCTGGTTGGGTGCATAAATATTAATAACTGAAATCTCATTTTATTGAGCAGTACCTTTAACAAATAGTAAGTGTCCATCCTTATCCTTCCTTATTTTGGTTGGTTTAAAACCTATTGTATCTGCAAATAGGATTGCAACACCTGCTTTTTTCTGCTTTCCATTTGCCTGGAATTTAGATGACCATCCCTTTACCCTGAGTCTATATTTATCTCTTAAGGTAAGATGAGATTCTTGTATACAACAGAATTCTGGCCTAAGTTTTTGTATCCAGTCAGCCAACCTGTGCCTCTTTAGAGGACAATTTAAACCATTCATGTTAATTGACACTAATGATAAGCCTTTAGGAATTCCAGTGGGCATTTTTGAACCTTTCACCATTGTGGAAGTTGGAATTTGATCTAACATTTATGAGTGAGTTTACTTTTGTGGTGGAGGATTACACTGGACATTATGGAGTATAGGTTTGAGAATATCCTGGAGAGCTGGTTTAGTTATGGCAATTTCTTCAACATGTGGATGTCATTAAAGTACTTAAATTCTCCATCAACTCATTTTGGCTGGATATAGGATCCTGGGTTGAAAGTTATTTTGTTTTAGGAGATTAAAAGTCGATGTCCATCCTCTTCTAGCTTGAAAGGTTTGAGTAGAGAGATCTGCAGTTATTCTAATATTCTTCCCCTTGTAAGTCATGGTTTTCTTGCATCTGGCTGCTTTCAGTATCTTCTCCTTCATATTAACTTTAGTGAAGTTAACTGTGATGTGCCTGGGGAATGTGTTATTCAGGTTGAGTCATGCTGGGGTTCTATAACTGTCTGCTATCTGAATTTCAGAGTTTCTTGGCATATCTGGAAAGTTCTCTTTCATAATCTCAAGAAGAAAGGACTCTGTGTCCTGTGAAGCCACTTCATCACTTTCAGGAATCCCTATAAGATGAATATTGGTTTTCTTCTAGTTATCCCAGAGCTCTCTGAGAGACTGATCTGTTTTTGCCTTCCATTTTTCTTCCTCTTTGAGCATTTGGGAGTGTTTGAAAGCTTTGTCTTCAATGTCAGAAATCTTTTGCTTGCTCCATTCTGTTACTGAGGTATTCTACTGTATTTCTCAGATCTTTGAGGGCTGCAACTTCTTCTCTCAATGTGTCAAAATCTTTGGTCATTTTGTCTTTGAATTGGTTGAATTCTTAAGACATCTTTTGTATTACTTCTTGAAATTCTAGTTGCATCTTTTCCTCCATTCTGTTGATTGTATTTGCAATCCAGATTCTAAATTTGATTTCTGACATCTCAGCCATTTGTTTATTCATGGGCTCTTGTGCTGGGCCTGCCTTATTGTTCCTTGGGGGAGTTGATCTACTCTGATTATTCATATTGCCAGAGTTTTTCCATTGATTCTGCCTCATTATTGTTTTTCCCCATCATCTCTGGCCGTCCTCAGAGTTGGGGAGGTGTCTCTCCAAGATTGGACCCGGTCAGGACCCCTCTATTATTGCTGGATTTTTGTAGGAAGTGATCCTGTGTAGCTCCTCTGGGGCTGCCCATCCGGGAAGTTTTGGCTGTGGGAGCAGCTCCAGAGTGCAGCGTGGCACACACAGATCCAGCTGGAAGGCTGGGGAAGGTGTGCATGGTTCTGGGAGTGCCTGTCCAGGTGACTCGGCCTGTTGGAGGGTTTCTCGGGCTCAGTGGAGTCTCTTGCAGGGTTGGTCATGCCTGACCAGGCAGCTCAGCTCGCTGTGGGGTCATGCACACTTGGCGGGGTCTCTGGCTGCACTAGTGGTTGTGGGGGGCATGCTTGGTGCAAACCCCGGAGTCTCTTGTGGAGCGAGGTGCTTGATCCAGCTGACAATGCGGGGGGTACTGCTTAAGAACCTCCACTGACTGTCTCAGCAGGGGATAGACTTCTAGTTCATCAATAAGGGGGGAAGGGCACACTGGAGGTTCAGAGTGGCAGGGAAAACTTTAGTTCAATTTTTCTGCCTAGCAAGAGAGCATTCAGAGCCAGAACAGAGTCCCTCAGGAGGAAGCAGTCTCCTTTTACCACAGCACTCTGCCTTGGGGTGAGACAAGTGCTCCACAGTTCACCACTCATCTGTAGCAAACCCGCAGGAGCAAACAAAGAGGACAAAGAAAGGAAACAAAAAAAGACCACAGTTTTCTTGGGGGAGAGGACAAATAGTTTTCCTTTAAGATGAATTTCGTACCTGATGTTTTTTTCTTGGAGTCACATCTTGCCTCAGCCCAGAGGTGACCTGCAGTTATCACTTCTCTCTCGGCTGGGCTCCCATTCTTCCACTTAATTGGGTATTTTCTGGACGTTGTCCTTCTCTTTGGATAGGAGCCCCTTTTGGAAGCTGCTTCCAGTCACCATCTTGCCTCTCCCCCTTAAGTTTTTTCTTTATCCACCATTATTAAATTGAATTTTTCTCTAAAAGAATTTATAATGAGCTATAGTCCAATATTGTTTTCCACAGAAAAGACTCTAACAAATACTCTTGAACATTTGATATCTTTAAGATTAATGGACTAAATAGCAACTTTCTGGCTTGGCACCTGTAGCTCAAGTGGCTAAGGCTCCAGCCATATATACCAGAGCTAGCGGGTTTGATTCTGGCCTGGGCCTGCCAAAAATCAATGACTACTACAGCCCCCAAATAGCCGGGTGTTGTGGTCAGTGCCTGTGGTCCTAGCCACATGGGAGGCTGAGAAAAGACAACTGCTTAAGCCAAGGAACTGGAGGTTGTTTTGAGCTGTGATGCCACGGCACTCTACCTAGGGCAACAGCTTGAAGCTCTGTCTCAAAAAAATAAAGCAAATTAAAAAATAAAATAAATAAATAGCAACTTTCAGAATAATAAAGAATGTTATGGGTTCATAAAACTGCTAATGAAGATGAAGCAAAACAGGAACAATTGCAGTGGAACCTGCATATCTGACCATCTCCCTACTTTAACCCCTCCTCATGTTGACCTAATTTTCATAGACTAGACGTTCACCACATGT
The DNA here is from genome assembly GCA_963573935.1 of Arctocebus calabarensis. Taxonomy (NCBI): domain Eukaryota; kingdom Metazoa; phylum Chordata; class Mammalia; order Primates; family Lorisidae; genus Arctocebus; species Arctocebus calabarensis. Next base: position 10,980 of record CAUYON010032848.1, on the reverse strand, counting down.
ATGTGGTAGTACAATAGGCCTAATTGATCGTACTGTTGATCACCTCTGTATATTGACCAGTTTGTTACAGTCCCTCAGATGATCATTTTGCAGAGATTCTCCTGTTTATAAAATTGAGTAATTGATAATGTTCTTATGACTTTTATTTAAAAACATAGTTTGTTCTTAAATGTTTTGTTTTCCAGATTCAAGAAAATTGTTTCTTATAAAATGTATGTAGTTCATAACAATTTGGTAAAGTATACATTTATGAATGAAGGCAGAGGTATTTGTTCTTTCTCTCTACTTGATTGCTCCAAAATTCAGAAACTATTTGTGACTATTTTCTCTTTATAAGCAAGATACAGTTGAAAACCTAGGTTATATTACCAAAACTCATTTCAAATAAATAAGAAATCTCATACATATTGAACAATGTGTGGATGGGTGTGGTGGCTTGTGCCTATAGTTCTAGCTACTTGGGACGTGGAAGCAGGGGTATCACTTGATCCCAGGAGTTTGAAGTTGCAGTGACCTATGATGATGTCACTGTGCTCTAACCGAGGCAACACAGCAAGACTCAGTCTCAAAAAAAACAAAATTAAAGAATGTGAAGAAAATGCCTGGCTTCAAGAGTTCCCAACTTCATGAAAAGTGAGCAAAAATTGTGACTTCCTGGAAGGCTCAAGAACCTTAAGACTGTAAGTAAAAATTAGAACCTCATTTTGGCTTCTTAGCCTCAAGAAATTTTCAAGTCTGAGATTCCTATGTGTTCAATGTAGGGACAAAATGTTACATTTTAAAAATAAAACTGTAATACTCATGTTATTATAGCCCTATTCATTATTTTCAGTTTCTTGCTAACTATTTGTATTGCTATTGAGATGAAACTAGATGAATTTTAAGAAACAAACCTCATACCTAATTTAGGGCCACACAAAATGTTCTCCAGACTATCTGGTGTCATGACTAGAGATTCAACCTGTAAACCAGGAGAAAGTGTTGATTTTTTTTGCTGTAGACAGCTTTTACTAAGATTTCAGAACAAGAGTATATCATAATGAGGATTTTATCCCCCTTAATGCTACCTTTTAATGTGGCAGAATAAGGTCATAATTGAAATTTCATAAACAATAGCTTCCACTAGTAACTCAAAACCTCACCTAAGAAGTCTTTTAGTATCCATTGGTGAAATAAGAAAGATGTCTGTGCTATTGTTAATACTACATTCTATACCTGGGCAATTCTTCTAGAAAAGGTAAGACTCATATGCAAAAGAAGAAAACAGGCCACATGGGTCAAACGGGTCTCACTTTAATCCCCACAGTCATTTGATTCATCCAATTAATTGTCTTTAAGCTTAGGTGCATGGCTCAAGACTATTATGCAAACTGGAATTGTCATGTGACTATTAATTTATCTTTTCTCTTTTTAAACTTTGTATATGTTACTTAAATTTTTGCAAAAGTACAACTCCTGACAAAATAATTCCATCCTAGAACTTTGCTAGGAATTCTTTCCTAGCAAACTACAGGACAGACAAAACTGAAAGTAATCTGGACTACAGGTAGACTTAGCCTGAGAGCTACTCCCTTCAAACCTCCCTCATTACACCAAATAAGGCTGGAAGGGTCTTGACACTGATTCTCAGTCTCCAGTCACTACCCTGAACATGAGACAAGACCACAAACTCAGACAGGCCATCCTGGCACCTAGGGACATGAAAAACTAACTATACAGCAATTGATCAGTGATATTTTCAAAGAAAGATCTTGCTCAAAATCAAACTAGTTTGTCAGAATCAAACTAGAATCACTAATAGGCTGGCGGGTTTGAACGCACCCACCAACTTGAACTTTACCTTAGAAACACAAACAATGTAACCTAATCATTTGTACCCTCATATTAATCTAAAATTAATTAAAAAAGAAAAAAATGACATGTTTTTGAAGTTGCTGGAAAAAAGGTTGAGTCATAGAAACACATGGAAGTCTCTACCACACAAACAGACATATTATAAAATAGTTTTTTGTTTTGTTTTATCAGAAAGATCATTTAATGGGACTTAAAAACAGAAGCTAAATCTCAGGCCTGATGGGAGGAGATGATGGATCCCTATGCCATTCTATTTCTAATCTTTATTATTTTCAGTAGGAATGCATTCTGTTTCAACCTACCAAACTTTAAATCATCCTTTAATGTTTGCCTCAAATAGAACCTTAGAATTGAAAGAGGGCTTAAACTTAGATACAACTAAATTATTTTTTTGAACAATTTTAGAAGTAAAAGTTTAGCAGTCTGAGTTTGCTTTTATTCAAGGAAACTATCCTGTAGAACCTCAATATCTAATCATACATAAGAAATAAAAAGTACAGCTACATCCCTTAAATGAAGGGCAGCTGGGAGCCAAGTCTTCATTGCTAAACAAAAAATGAAAAACATTCGTATTAAGTTCATCCTTATAAAGATAAAACTGAGCTAAGAGAGATTAAATAATTTACAACAGTTACCGTTATAAAGGCCAATGTTGGGTTTCACATCTATTTCCTGACCCTTCTACTATTTTACTTTATTTTATTATTTTTTTTGTGTGTGCAGATTTGCCTGGAGCTGGTATTTTTTAACCCATAAAAACCGGTATATGGGGCTGGTGCCCTACTCCTTTGAGCCACAGGTGCTGCCCTGACCCTTCTACTAAATGACTACTTTCTACTAAATAACGTCTCCTTTATTCTTTATAAAGTCTCTCTTGATACCTAGCTAATCTTTCCTCTAAACCAAACCACCACATGTAATTGAGTGTACATAGTACATAGAGACATTCAGTGACCACACGTTGAATAAATGTGTGACACTTAACTAGATTGTCTGTAAAACAGTTGGGTATATTTGCTTGATCTTCTCATTAATTTGAGAAAAGAAATTACCTTTTACTTATTCTCATGATGGTGCTTAAGTCAGGGGCTTCTATTAATTAGGCAGAATTTTCAGAAGCAAATAAAATGCACTTGGCATTTTCCCATATGTTATAAGTGTTAGTTAATACTTATGAATGTGAAAGAGTCAAAAGAAAAGGGAAGATCTTTTATTTTCAAAGGGAAATTTACTATTAGGAGAAGTAAAATAATAGAAATAAAGGCTGGAAATTTGCTTAAAAAGGTAACACCCCTACATAAGATTAAAAAAAATATATTTAACAAGACAATTCCAGCTGCAGAAATAAGTGATACATATTATGTAATTCTTATGCAAATGCACATATTTGATCTTTTTTAATTTATAAAAAATGGCAACTTCACGATTCAATCTAACATTAGTAAGTACAGTTTAGATTACCAAAAGACATGTAAGTATGTCTTTCCAGAATGGCTTCACTGTTTGTCAAGTAAATTCTACCATACTTTCAGAATAGACCTCCCTGCCCCCCACCCAAAAACATGAAAACACCAGACAACTTACATATTATCAGAGATTATAATAGTTTCTATTATAAGTTTAGTAAAAACCCACGCTAATGTGGACAAACTTTGAGAACCAATCTCGAACACATCTGTGATTGAAAACCAAGGAATAGGGTGAAGAAGCTAACCTATGAGATGAACTCACAATTTCACTAAATTTGCATATTTTAAACTGAGTATCTAAACTTTCTTTTTTCACCTAATCACTGTATAAACAAATATAAAGCCAAACAACCTTTTATTGACCTGTAAATTAGAAAGTCCCACTAATCTAACTGATAAAGGATAGAGTTGTATTTGGTATAGGTAGATATAGGAGGGCAGCTGAAAATGGGCAAACTTATTTAAAGCATATGTAATAACTCTTTACTAATCAGAATAACATTATAAAACTATTCCCTAACATGGTTAATATTATTCTTCATTAATATGTGTGGTCTGCATTCATGAACTCCTGTGACATTAGAGATGCTTTAATTAATTTTTTCTTTTTTTAACTATTGTCTAGAGTGATAACTCACAAATATTATACAATCAAATAACTGCTGAATTTGTCAGTGAGTGAGAATTATGTTTTTATACAAGGTTTCCAATTATTTAAAAAAAATGAATGAGATATTAGGACACAAGTTGAATATTGCAGCTATATATAGTTTTAAAGCAAAAAGTAAAAATCTAAAATACAATCTTTTAAAATATAAAAAAGGCAGAAGTTTTATAATCTCTCTAAAAATAAACATGAAGTGGTTAAATATTGAATAGAGTAATTCTTTTTCCAATAAAAAAGAAAAGGTAAAATACACTAATGTTTCAATGTAAATTAACATGAATATTTACTAATTTTTAGCAACCCCAGGACATTACTGTGGCAAGACTCTGATTTTGAAAGTTGAAAACAATATTTAAAAACATTTTTACTAGTCAAAACACACCAAAAAAGTAAAATATATATATATTTTTTTGGCCGGGGCTGGGTTTGAAAAAAGTAAAAGATTTTTAATATGACAGTGGATTGCCTAAATCACATATTAAATTGCTCTATACAGGGAAATTTCACAATCCAGGACCCATAGTCATGTTGCTGTAAGTAGAATTTCAACAAAGTTTTAGCTTCTTGATAGGAGCCAGACATACACTTAGCTGCATGATATGTACTAGCTTCAAGTAGATCTTTCTTAGCTTCTTTGGCAAGCAGTTTAAATCAACTTAACATTGCAGCCTTACATTGAAACACTGCTTTTAAATGGGGAACTTTCAGTGATCTTGCCACTTAGGCCATCCATAATCTCCAAAGAAATATCCCTTTGTGCCCAGTTCAGACTCAGGGATTTATATTCCAAGTTTATCTGAAGTGGGTATGCACAGGGTACTAAAGTAATATGAGGTCTATTGACCAAATAAAGCATTGGAAGTTTCGAAGTTAGTGCATCATCAACATGTTGCTTTATAGCGATTTGTAAGCCTCTAGTATCACTGCAATTCCCGTCACCAACAAGTGTATTGCTGACATAAACTGGCTGTATAAAGTGACTCAGCAATGCTTCCTATACACCAAGCACTTCCCATCTTATCAGTTTGTCACTTGAAGACATACTGCTTACTATATTAACATCTGGGGGATGTCTTACTTGGGTTGAGTCGTGCTGGAGTTCTGAAACAGCTATATGAATTTCAGAATCTCTTGGCATGTCTAGAAAGTTCTCTTTCATAATCTCATGAAAAAGAGACTCTGTCTTGTGAAGCCACTTCATCACTTTTGGGGATCCCTATGAAGTGAATATTAGTTTTCTTCAAATTACCCCAAATTACCCCACTCTGAGAGAGTGATTTGGTTTTGCCTTCCATTTCTCTTCCTCTTTGGAAGTTTGGGAGCACTCAAAAGCTGACATTTGTCTTCAATGTCAGAAATCCTTTCTTTTGCTTGCTCCATTCTGTTACTTTGGGCTTCTACTATGTTTCTCAGATCTTGAGGAAGGCAACTTCTTGTCTCACGTGTCAAAATCTTTGGTCATTTTGTTTTTGCATTGGTTGAATTCTTGAGACATATTTTGTATTACGGCTTGAAATTCTAGTTCCATCTGTTCCTCCATTCTGTTGATCTTATTTGCTGTCCAGATTCTGAATTCAATTTCTGACATGTCAGTCATTTGTTTATGCATGGGATCTTGTACTGTGTCTGCCTTGTCATTCCTTGGGGGAGTTGATCTACTCTGATTATTCATATTACCAGAGTTTTTTCCATTGATTCTGCTTCATGATTGTTTTTTACAGTTGCCTCTGGCCGTCCTCAGAGTTGGGAGGTGTCTTTCCAAGATTAAACCCTGGCAGTATAACTCTATTTTTGGTAGAACTTTGTAGGAAATGATCCTGTGTAGTTCTCTGGGACTGCCTCAGTCAGGGGGTTTTGACTGCGGGAGCAACTTCAGAGTGTGGCAGCCCTGGATCCAGCAGCAGGGTGACAGAAAGTGCACACAGTTCTGGGAGTGCCAGGCCCCCGGTGACTTTGGCAAAAAGAGCCCACAGCTCCAGCAGTCTCTGGCTGGGAGGAAGCTTCCATGCAGAGGCAGGAAGGGCTCTGGAGGGAGGTCCCTTTTCCCACAGCTTCTGGAGTCCCTGGTCAGATGGGTGGGGTGGGTACAGAGGTAAGGAGGGTACAGGAGGAAGGACGCTGGTTTCGTGGTTCCTGGACTCCCTTGCTGGAGACAGGCATATGGAGTCCTGGCAGGAGTGGGGTGGGGAGCTGCGCAGTCGTCGGTGGGGTCCTTGGTCAAAGGCAGGCCTGTGGAGGCCTGGCAGGTGCACAGTGTGGGGTCCCATCCTCATTGGTGGAGTGCCTGGCTGGAGGTGGGCCTGTGGAGGCCCTGCAGTCTCTGAGGGAGTCCCTGCCAAGTGGGGGGGCAAGTGGAGGCCTGGAAGGTGCAGGGCATGGGGCATGGGACCGTGGAGTTGCTGGGGGAGTCCCTGGCAGGAGGCGGACCTATGGGGGCCCTGTGGGTGCCGAGCATGAGCCCTGGGCAGTAGGTCGGGGAGTCCCTGGCCCAGGGGCAGGCCTGTGGAGGTCTGGCGGGTGTGGGGTGTGGAACCTTGTGGTCGCTGGTGTAGTCCCTGGCCAAAGTTGGGCCTGCAGAGGCCTAGCAGGCACTGGCTGCATGGATGCCTGGAGAATTCCTGACCAGGGTTGGTCCTGCAGATGCCTAGTGGGTGTCGGGTGTATGGTCGTGTGCTCACCAGGGAGTTCCTGGTGGTGGGGGGAGGGTGGAATGTGGAGGTCCCGTGGGTGCAGAGCACAGCCCATGCAGTCCTCAGGGGAGTCCCTTGCTGGGAGAGGACCTGCGGGGTCCCAGCAGTTGAGGGGTGTGGAGCCACGCAGTTGCCGGTGGAGTATCTGGCCAGAGGCGGACCTGCGGAAGCCCAACGGGCTTCAGATGCAGGACACAGACTGTGGTAGCCAACGGATTCCCTGACCAGGAGGATGGAGGCTTGCTGCAGTCCCCTGGAATCTTTTGCCAGGGGGGGTACATGGGCTGGCAGGCGGTGGGAGGAGGCACTGCTCAAGAACCTCCTCCCTCAGTCTCAGCAGGGGATAGGCTTCTGGTTTGTCAGGTAAGGGGGTAAGGGTGTACTGTAAGTTCAGAATGGTGGGGAAAACTTTAGTTCAGTTTTTCTGCCTAACAAGAGAGTGTTGAGAGTCACAGCAGGGTCGCTCTGAGGAAGCAGACCTCACTTCCCACAGCATTCTTCTGAGGGGTAAGACAAGAGGTCCACAGTTTACCACTTGTCTGTATAAAACCCACAGGAGCAAACAAAGAGAGGAAAGAAAGGAAATAGAAAAACAAAAAAGCCACAGCCTTCTTGGGGGAGGGGACAGACACTTTCCCTTTCAGATGAAGTTTGTACCTGAAGTTTGCTTTCGTGGAGTTGCAGCTTGCCTCAACAGAGGTGATCTGCAGTTATTACTACTCTCTCTCAGCTAGGCTCCCAGTCATCAGATTAATTGGGCAGTTTCTGGAGGTTATCTTTCCTTTTGGACAGGAGCTTCTTTCGGAAGCTGCTTCCAGTCAGCCATCATGCTCTCCCCTCACCCCCTGCCCAGGCCCAGATTTGAAAGGAGAAAATCATAAGAATGGTAGTCTTCATAACCAGATAAATATCAACATCCTTCACTATGTCCTGAAGATAAATTTCTACAAGGGAAATTTTTGTTTAAAATGTTGTGCACTTATGTAGCCATTTGATAAATATTGCATAGTGATACTCATAAGAATTAGTGCCATTTAGACTCCCTAACTGGAGGTATCTGAGGAAGAACACATAAGAATGAAGAAAGTAATAATGCTGACATCTTGCATCTTGTTACAGAGGCTGGTCCCTGTTCTGCAGCATAGAGATGGAAGTGGAACTGTTCAGATGTCATTGAATTTTGTGTGCAAGCATGGCCCGAGGTAATATGAAATGAAGGGAGAAGAGAGAATTGTCTTTGTTTACAGTTACACAGGACAGAGACAGCAGGCTTGAGATTCAACCACAGTTTGCTATACAGTAGAACCTCTGTAAGTTGACCACTTAAGGGACCATGACAAACTGGTCAACAAACGGAGGTAGAAAACATAAGGAACCAAGTCTGCTATACTGATACATACATGTGATGCATGTCTAGTCTGTGAAAATTAGATCACTGTAAGGAGGTGATCGATGTAGAGGGATAGTAAACTATGGAGCATCTACTGTACATTCAAAGGTATAGAAAACATGTGCATCCATCCATTTGTATAAAAACATTTGTTACTGTGGTATAACAGAAGAACAGATGAATACCATATTTTAAGCATCTTCTTTTGAAATATAAATAAAATTCACTCATTTTCTGGGTAAAATCTCATAAATTTTTGTGACTGTATATAGGTATGCAGCCATCACCATAATCTAGCTTTTGACACTTCTGTTACCCCTAAAAGTTCTGTCGTGCTAGAGTACAGTAAACCCCTGTGCCCATCCCCATCACTAGGCAATCACAGATATGTTTTATGTGTCTATACATGTACCCATTTAGACACTTCACATAAATGCAATCATATGGTATCTGTATAATTTGGCTTCCTTCATCTGGTATGATGTATCTAAGGTTCTTTCATGTTATAACATGTGTCCGAACTTTATTTTTTCTAATGACTGAAAAATCTTGTCTGAATACATTAGGTCATTAAATCTGAAATGTCAGATTTTGAATCAAAAGTTTTGTTTATTACATGTCAAACAAGAAGAAGTATAGTCAAATATGGTCCTAGTCTTAATAGTAGCTTGTGTATCCCAGGGGCGAAGAGGCCTGAAGAGGGAGTAGCCATGAAATCGAGAAAGGTGTTTTCTTTTTTTCTTTCTTTCTCTCTCTCTTTTTTTTTTTTTTTTTTTTTTTGGTGCAGATTTTAGCCAGGGCTAGGTTTGAACCTGCCACCTCTGATATATGGGGCCAGTGCCCTGCTCCTTGAGCCACAGGCACTGCCCGAAAGGTGTTCTCTGTAGCTTATTGACCACTGAATATTTTTCCTTGCAAAAAGTGTTCACAAGCCTGGAAGAAGTGGTAGTCAGTTGGTGCATGGTCAGGTGAATAACGTGGATGACAGAGAGTTTCCATGTCTAGCTTCTGTAGTTTGAGCAGTGTTGTTTGTGTGAAAGTGCTGCCTTGACAGAGGACTGGCCTGTCTGTATTGACCAATGTAATCATCATCCCAGTCTAAGCTGCTTAATGACAAGCATCCTCATCATTTTGTCTAAATGGTTGCAGCAGACATCTGCTGTAAAAGATTGACCAGGTTTCATGCTGTTGTAGTGGACGATACTAGCTCTGGACTACCAAACAGACATCATTAGGATTTTTTGAAGAATAATCAGTTTTGGACTGGGTTTCAACACTTTGCCTTTATGCAACCATTATGTCAAGCACTTGGAATTGTCAGAAAGAATCCAGTTTCCATCACACATAGAAATATGGTGCAAAAATTATTTGCTTTATGTTGTTACAGCAAGGAAAGGCAAGATTCAAGATGATTTTTCTTCTGTCACTCATTTAACTCATGCAGAACCCATCTATCTAGTTTGTTTACCTTGCCAATTTGTTTCAAATGGTCAGATAGTGTTGTAATGGTAAGGAACATCAAACCTTGTGGTAATTCATGAGTAGGTTGAGAAAGATTCACTTCCACTACAGATTGCAGCTCATCATTATCCACTTTTGTCTCAGCTATGAAAACATGGTGAGTTTTCAAGATTAAAATTGTCAGAAAGAAACTTTTCAAACTATTGACACACGGTGTATTCATTAGCCATATCCTTCCCAAATACTTGGTTGATATTTCGAGCTGCCTGCATGCTGTATTGGTTTCATGATGGAGCTCAGATTCAAAAACAACACTATTTTTTGACTTATCTATAGTTTCATAAAAATTACTCTTAAAAAATTGAAAGAGGCTCAGCTCCTGTGGCTCAAGTGGCTAAGATGCCAGCCACATACAGCAGAGATGGTGGGTTCAAATTCAGGCCGGGCCTGCCAAACAACATATGAAATTAACTATATGTAGAATAAAAATGTCTTAACACAATAACTAAGAGGGTGCCATGAGGACTATGTTAACCAGTTTGATGAAAATATTTCAAATTTTTGGACGGTGCCTGTGGTTCAGGATGTAGGGCACTGGCCCCATATACCAAGGGTGGCGGATTCAAACCCGGCCCTGGCCAAACTGCCACAAACAATAGCTGAGTGTTGTGGAGGGTGCCTGTAGTCTCAGCCACTGAGGAGATTGAGGCAAGATATTCGCCTAAGCCCAGGAGTTGGAGTTTGCTGTAAATTGTGTGATGCCACGGCGCTCTACAGAGGGAAATAAAGTGAGACTCTGTCTCTACAAAAAACTAAAAGAAAGAAAGAAAGAAAATATTTTAGATTGTATATAAAACCAGCGCATTTTACCCCAGGATTGCAGTAATGTACACAGCTAAGATTTAATAAAAATAAAATAAAATAGCCAGGCATTGTGGTGGGCATCTGTAGTCCCAGTTACTTGAGAGGCTGAGGCAAGAGAATGCATTAAGCCCAGGAGTTGGAGGTTGCTGTGAGCTGTTGTGCCATGACACTCTACTTAGGGCAACAGCTTGAGGCTCTGTCTAAAAAAAAAAAAAAGGAAAGATAATCACAAGCCACAATGTGGAGCCAAAGTAAAACTGCAGAGCTATCCAAGACATTACTTAGAAATAAAAACAGAGCAGGAGGAATAACGCTACCAGACCTGAGATTGTACTATAAATCGATAGTGATCAAAACAGCATGGTACTGGCACAAAAACAGAGCGATAGATGTATGGAACAGAATAGAGAACCAAGAGATGAACCCAGCTACTTACCGCTAGTTGATCTTTGACAAGCCAATTAAGAACATTCAGTGGGGTAAAGATTCCCTATTTAACAAATGGTGCTGGGTGAACTGGCTGGCGACCTGTAGAAGACTGAAACTGGACCCATACCTTTCACCATTAACCAAGATAGACTCTTA
>CAUYON010032845.1:0-14893 GCA_963573935.1 Arctocebus calabarensis | reverse complement strand
ATCCTTGATACTATTAAATGGTGACAAATAATTTTGCTTAGACACTGATCATTTGCACGTGGATGACATGAGGTTATCATGAAAATTTAGATACATCACAGAAAACTTAAAATTGCCTTTTAGCAAGGTTGCATGGGGTGATTGTTTTCAAGTTTATTGCTTTATAAAATTTGTAATTGGCTCAGTGCCTGTGGCTCAACGGGCTAAGGCGCCAGCCACGTACACCTGAGCTGGTGGGTTTGAATCCAGCCCGGGCCCGCCAAACAACAATGTCAGCTGCAACCAAACAAAAAAATGGCCAGGCATTGTGGTGGGTGCCTGTAGTCCCAGCTACTTGGGAGGTGGAGGCAAGAGACTCGCTTGAGCCCAGGAATTGGAGTTGCTATGGGCTATGATGCCACAGCACTCTATTCAGGGTGACAGCTTGAGGCTCTGTCCCCCCCCAAAAAAAAATTGTAATTGATTTTAAGCCATTAAATGTATATTACAATCTTACATATAATATTTGCATGTATATATGCATATATTATTCATCTCATAACAAAAAAAGCAGTAAATAAATTTTTATCATATCAGGACTTTTCTGTGGTACTCAGTGATTATAAAAATATAAGTTCAAAACTCATGAAATGTTTGCAAAAAATGAAGTGGTCATAATTCTTTGACAAAAAATTAGAAGTTATTAAGTAATTAAGAAAATGCCATCAAATAGGAGATCGTTCTAAATTTTTTTTTTTTTTACTTTTTTAAATTTTTGTTGTCTCCTGTTACTATTTTTCTCAAAATAAAACATTATAGACAGGTCAGGATACAAACACACATATGCATAATCCGATCTACACAACCCATTATTGCTACCATCTTGTTATATGCCTTCTAGATATTTTTCTACTTATCTATAGCACTGGTTGGTTCTCGGTCATGATTATGGTCCATGTGTGTACCTGTAATTATTTTTTTTTAAGAGAAGTGAAACAGCCCTTAATATAATGTGCTTTTCTCATGTGGCTATGTATTATGAACATCTAAAAGTTAGAAACAGCAATTTAATTTTAAGCATTTACAAAATCTTTGCAAAATTCCTTTTCTTTAACAACATTTTTAATGGTCGTACAAGATGATACCAAGTGGGAACAAATTAGAAATTTAAGGCACCCGCCTATGGCTCAAGCAGCTAAGGAGCCAGCCATGTACACCTGAGCTGGTGGGTTCAAATCCAGCCTGGGCCTGCCAAACAACAATGATGGCTGCAAAAAATGGCCGGGCGTTGTGGTGGGTGCCTATAGTCCCAGCTACTTGGGAGGTGGAGGCAGGAGACTTGCTAGAGCCCAGCAATTGGAGGTTGCTATGAGCTGTGATGCCATGGCACGCTATCCAGGAAGGATGACAGCTTGAGGCTCTATCTCAAAAAAGAAAGAAAGAAAGTTAAAGGCAGAGAATTCTAAATTGTCATTCCAAATTCTAAAAAAGCAAATTAACATGCTTGTGGTACATCAGTATTTACATGTTAGAAACAACCCAAACTTCTTAGGCTTAGGTATTTAACTTTTGGCAAATGTATGATTCTTAACACAATTTTATGAGTTACAAGCATCAGCTGACTGGTTAGGACAGAAGCACACAGAGACCACAGCTGAAGAAAGATCCAGAGATAATCCAGCCATGCCCTGGGGTCTCCCTGTACTGGGATCACCCTTGGTAGGGAGGAAAATATGTTCCAGACTAAATGGAACTCTTGTCCGGCCTAACAAAGCTTAAAGGTAAGTCTCCAAAGGGTCAAACATAAGGTAAATTAGGCCTATCCTAATTTTGTTTGATTCAAGAGTAACTATGGGAATATAAACCTGTTTAGCAATGAATAAGATAAAAGTCATGATGTCCAGCACCTAGTCAACAGTCACCAGGCACTGTACTTCCTCCTTTAGATCATTTTGACTATCTTGGGTAGATTAGTTTATTGAAAGACCAAAAGATTCTGCCTGACACGGTTCCCAGACAGCTCACAAAAAATGAGATCTAATTGAGGGTTTGGACCTATAAAAACACCCATTAAAGCTCTTTGCACAGTGATTGCATTCTCTAGATCAAAAAGACAACATGTGATCTAATTATAAAATGGGAGTTTTGAAATCTATACTTTCTTGAAAAATCCTGGAAACTCAGCCCCAATCCAGGCATTTAATTTTGAATTTAACTTCACTTTGAGAATTTGATCATATTGAGAAAAGAGATTTCTTTTTTTTGCAGTTTTTGCAGTTTTTGGCCCCGGCCCAGGTTTGAATCCACTACCTCCGGTATATGGGTCCCGTACCCTACTCCTTTCAGCCACAGGCGCCACCCTTGGGATTTATTTTACTGGGTCTTTTCTTTACTACTCATTAATATAATTCTTCATGTAATTTATTATTATTCATCAATGTTTTCATTTTATTTATTGCTTATGGAAAATATAATTTTCACATGCCTTTCTGAAATGGGAGTGGGTTTGTTAACATTCTGTTCTGATCCATTACAGAGTGTTTGGGGACAAAATCTAAACTGTTCGCCAGCAGTGCTCAGAGTGTACCCATAGGGGAGTGGCTAGGATTGAGGTAGTAGCTTTATGAAAAGTGAAGTCTTCCCAACGGACTAGCCATATTTCTCAAGGAGCATAATCTGAAAAGTTAATTCCAATGAGCTAAGAAAATGTGTTGTTGTTGTTTGTTTTTTTTTTGGAGAAAAAGTCTTTGTTACCCTTGGTAGAATCTCATGGACTCACAGCACACAGCCAACCTCCAGCTCTTGGGCTTAGGTGATTTCTTCTTGGGCTTAGGTGATTCTCTTGCCTCAGTCTCCTGAGTAGCTGGGACTACAGGTGCCTGCCACAATACCCAGCTATTTTTTTTTGTTGTTGTTGTTGTATTTTGGCCAGGGCCAGATTTGAACCTGCCATCCTCAGTATATGGGGCCAGTGCCCTACTCACTGACCCACAGGCACCACCCTGGGCCAAGAAAATGAAAAAGTAGGGACTGTTAGTTGGGAACTTCATGAAGAGTTATTTTTATGAAACATTTCTACCTCTTGATCTTTTATTCTCTCCCATGGAATGAAGAGAATTACCTGGTCATTAGGCTACAGCCACTAATCCATGTAGACAAACTTATGGAATATGTTTTTAAAAATTCCTGAGCTTATATCTCATGCTTTGCATTTTGGGAATCAGTGGAATTTATCTGAGACTGTTCTGCATAGTTCATCCCTCCTTCCTGCCCCCATGTCTTGCTCTAAAAGATCTTGCCTGAGTACCCAGGGGCAGTTCTAACTCAGGTTCTCACTCTGACCTGCTTTTTCCTACCAACACTTTATGATATTTGTATTATCTTATGACTCTTTTGTGTTAATTCTCAATAGGTTCAGAACTTAGTAAAGTTAAGAGGGTGCTTTTCTTAAATTTGCCCACAAAAGCACTAAAAGTAAATTTTGTTATTAATTCACACTTACTGTTGAGGGAACTAAGACATAGAAATGCTAGACAATCTGCCCACTGCCGTATGTTTGGATCCTGGGTTTAAATGCTGTCCAGAATAAGAACTATATCCTACATGGGTCACTGCAAAAGTTTTGAGACAGACTATGTTAGAAACCATAATCTTACTTCCAGAAAGACAGTTGGTAGTGCCCCTTCTGACTCACCCATAGAAGTTTCAACTTACTCAGCTTATAAGTATTGCTGGGAGAGCTTCATTTCTTTCCATCTATGTGAATTTTATGTTTCTTGATTTTTATCTACCTCTCAATTATTCTAACATAGCATAATTAGTGATTTATATAATAATTTTTTAAATTCTATTTTTCAAAGAAATCTAGAAATGTGCATTGTTATTATTTGAATTTTATGATCTAGTTCTATAAATCTTTAATTGGACACATTTAAGGATCTTTTACAAATAAAACCCCAGATAGTTGCTTCTACCAAATCTGAACAAAATTTTCTAACATCAGTCTTATTAGCTTTATTTAGGCAAATGAAATGTAGTGGTAGATGAGTTACACATATTTGTACAGATTCAATCTTACCTATGAGGATTTGAGGTGTCTGGAGATGTTATTAGCTGCAAGTTCAAATAGAAGCTGCATGAAGCTTGACTACCCAGACACAATTTTTCACTCCTTGTGACGCATTTTTAACTCTTCTTCAATTTGCTATTTAGGGTTCTGATTTATATTTGTGTAAGTGACTGCAATAGAAGCATATTTTTGTTGAGGCTCTAATGTTCTCAAGTACTTTCTCCTTTTGGCTCAAATTTCTGTTGGTGGCTCTGGACACCAGGGAATGAATTGCTTCTGAGGGACAAGCCAGATAACCAGAGATTGTCTAAGTGGTCAGAAAAATCATAGAGTGATTTTGCTATAGTTTTTCAAAACCCACCTCATAGCAGTCCAATATAATAATCACCCCTAGTCTCCAATTCCTGCTTTTTTTCTCTTACAGAGAATTTATTCCTCTTGCTATTCACCAATAAACATGATTTCTACACAGACATTTTTAATCCAAGATCAATAATTACAGAAAAGATCCTGATACAGGCTTGATCACCTTGACAATGTGGTCCTGGAGAGAAGAATGATCTCTGATCACCAACAGAATTGTTAGACCAGAGAAAGCCACCACAAAAAAAATAACTTGTAAAGATCATTACCATAAAAATCAACATGAATAATTTCTCCCCCAAGTGTATGGTGTCTTTACAAAACAAGTCATTTCATTCTTGATAATTACATGGCACATGCATTTATGCTGTCAAAAATCAGAATGACGGGCTATTATTAGATGTTTTCCTTTCATGGGCCCTTTTATCTTTGATCTGAAAACATTTGTTTCTCAGTTGCTCTGCCTGTAGTGTTTTCATTATGACTCTATCAAAAACACATATTCTGACTAGGTTAGTTGGAAATTTTAATGAAGGCCTATTAGAATTAGCATATTTTCATGCTGAATCTTCAGTAAAGAGCTATTTCAGAATAAAGGCAGAAAATGTGGATTCACAGACTAGTTTGTACCCTTTCACACACACTTCCCATTCCCCCTGCACATTTTCCTCCCTGCAAATGCCCTCATTTAGTGTCCAAGGTTTTGGGGACTGAACATTGAGGCACATGTTTAATAGAGACCCTCAAATAATTTATCCGGGTTCAAAAAAGTCCTTTATTCCCTTCAGGCAATTGAATCAACATTTTTAACATTTTCTTCACAAGTGATGAGTTGGAAAGAGAAGGGAACATTCTGCAATCCCACTACTAGGTATCTAGCCAGAAGGGAAAGAAATCATTTTGTGCTAAAGGCATACGTACTAGATTGTTTATTGAAGATCAATTTATAATCACCAAGATGTGGAAACAACCTAAATAGCATAATTAGTGATTTATATAACAATTTTATATTCAACTCAGGAATGGAGTAACTGTGGTATAGGCACATCATGGAATACTATTCAGTCATAGAAAAGATGGTGACCTCACATCTTTTGTGTTAATCTGGATGAAGTTGAAACACATTCTTCTCAGTGAAGTATTATAGGAATGGAAAAGCAAATGTCCAGTATGCTCCATACTAAATGTGAAGCTAGTAGTGGATCTAATTCATGCCCACATAGGAGAAAGATTCATTTCAATTCAAGTTAGGGAAATGGGGAAAGAGGAAGGAAAGAGAAGGAAGCGGGGTTGGAGTGCTCCCACTGGGCACAATTTAGGGGTATATGGCATACCTTTTGGGTATAGGATGTAGGGGTCATGGCAAAACTTGCCCCTTTCCCTTGGTTGGTTCACTGGAAGATCAACTTACAGTTATGATAGATTATAAGAGAAAGGTTTATTTCCAATTACCTTGTGCATGGGGGGAACCACAAGAATGATTTCCCAGTGTATCAGTGATGTTCAGAAACCTGCCTTTTAGAAGGGAGAGGGGAGAATGTGGAAAGTATAGGTGCAGCCAGTGGTAGCTAGGAGGGATGTATAGATGGAGGGAAACAGATTGATTTGTAGATTAACCTGAGAGAGAGTGCTTCAAATGACCCTGGGGCAAGGTCTGGGTCTGTTAGCTTGTAATAAGGAAGTCAGTAGCCCCTTTTTGATTCTCAATCAGGTTACTCAGGTTTTATGCAGACAGAGGAAAGCCCTCTTTGATGCTTCCTGACTGTGAATGGCCTTTAATTAGAAATATTCTTTATACCAAGGAGTCATATTTTGAGGCACAATTTCTTAGCTCCTTCAAGGACATAACTACAAGATGGCCACTGCCTAACAAATTCAAATATTGTGACACGGTTGTTTGTATCCTCACATTAACCTGAAATTGAAAACTAAAATTGTATATACATCAATGATTATTTCACCTTGTCAATATTTTGTTATATTGCAGAATTTCCCCCATTTCTTGATTAATTTACCTATTGGTTTTTGTTTATTTTTTTCAAAGAATAAAGATGTATATATTAATTTGAAAAAAAGGAAAAGAGAGCAAGAAAATAAAAATGGCAGAGAGGGACTAAATGGATGGGGCCATTAGGAAAATACACAATCACAAGAAGAAATACCCACAGAATGAGTGTCAGATAAGATTGGTAGAGGGATAGAAGGTCAAAATTGGCAATGCAAGGCCCTGTCATAATGATTACTGATAGAGCTCAATGTATCTGACTCTACACTTTTTATTTTGTTTTTTTATCCATTCTGTCATAATTTGACATATTTTTATTGAATTCTTACTTAGTGCTGGCAATGAACATAGCCCTGAGAATAGAAAAAGAAATAAGACAGAGAAGATTCCTGCCCTTATAGTCTTATATATAACTTAATAAATCATTTCACAATTGCTTCTACTAAAAGTTACTGTCAAATACAATTAGCTCTACCAGGAAAGCCCTCGATAAAGCCTAAAATTATATAATAATATTATCAAAATAAACAGTCTACACATATTATTCACAATTAACACCAAGAACACTATATCATTTTAGACTTCAAGAGAGTTGTGAATTCTTGATCAATCTAAAAGTATCAAAAAATGTAATTAGAGTCACTGGAGAAAAACAATGTTTATTAATATATTTTTTAACTATTACAACTCTTTCTTAGGTAGCAAGGTAAAATAATATTTTAAATAACACACAGTCACCAGAGTTCATTGTGGAAAAAGCCAGGTACTATTTGATAAACATCAGGATAATCCACCAGAATACAATATGAGATCTTAAGGCATTTGTATCAACTAAAGCCATAGCAATAAAAATAAAATTTAAGCCTTTTATATGAGAAAAAGAGGATTTTTAAAATTTGTTTCACAATATTGTTGCTGACTCCTGAGAAAAAAGAACAGATAAAAGAGAAGGATGAAACAGCAGTGAGATGGCCGGGGGCTTGGGTTTAGGGAATAAAAGTCAGTAAGAAATCTCCAGTGATTTGACACTTAATGTCACTAATGTGACAACTTAATAACGTAAATGTTTAATGTGCAATTTAAACTGTGATACTCCAAAATCTGTTGTTTCTATCTTTTTTAGCTATTAAATACATTTTTATTTTTTTTTTGAAAAAGTGTCTATTTCAGAATTTTAGGGGGTGCACACACTTTATTAACATGCTTTGTCTTTGTACAGACTGAGTCAAAGTTGTTAATGCCCTTTCTCCCCAGATAGTGTGCACTGTACCCAATAGGTGTACATACCCATCCCCTTTCTGCTCATATATTTGTTGTTGTTGCTGTTATTTTGTTTGGTGGAAGCCAAAAAGAGAGGGCTAATTTCGCATCAGGAGAACCCAGGGAGGAACAGAGAAAGCATGAGTGCTGAACCAGAAGTGCCCTGGAATGGGATCTGGGCACCCACACATGAAGTCTTGGGACTTCCAGTTGCCTCCGGGTTGGAACGGGTGAAGTCAATCTCACTTGAGTAAGTCCTAAATTTCACCTGGTGTATAGTTTCACAGAAAAGTCAAAACTAGAGATTCTTATTCAACAGGTTCTCAATAAAGTCTTTAATTCAAAGTCATTTTTTCTTTTAATAACTTTGATAAGAAAAAAATCAATTCCAACTGTTTGTGTAGAGTTAGCACATTCTCCTCCTGGGTGCAAGGGTTTTTCCAGGCACTTGGTTCTCCCCACCACATCCTAACCCTGTGCACGTGAGGTTCACAGACATTCCCATGTGGCCCTGGTCTGAATGAATGCACCATGCAAAGGAATAGCATCGCCCAGAGTGTGTTCCTGTCTTGTGCCCTGAGCTCCTGGGAGAGCCACTGTGTCCTTGATCTGGAATAAGTGGATAAATTATTACTTACCTGTTTTAAATTGATCATTCTTAAATGAATGTATAGCTCACATTTATTTCAATACTTAATATTAGCAGTATTTTGGTCTTTATTTAGAAGTTTAGAGATGTTTTGTGACCAGAAGTATGCTGTGGGACTTAACTCATGTTCATATCAATCAGCCTATGGTAGAATTGGTTTCCTAATACAATATGTCATCTCACCTAATTTTAGTTTCCAGGACTCACTTTAGTTCAAGAGAGTTTTACATGCTGTCCAATAATTAATGATCTCAGAAAAGTGTTGTGATTGCTTTGAAAGTTAAAAACTATTATCAAATATAATCCACCCTGTCAAGCCTCCTGAGAAGGAGGATTTGTGTGATAATGGAAGGGCAGGTACCTTTAGCCTTGTTTTTCAGGTGAGAGACTGAGGTCCAAACAGATTCAAGGTCCAGACAAGATTCTCATTCTTGTTTCTTCCTTCCTTTCTTTCTTTTTTTTTTTTTTTTTGGTGTGTGTGTGTGTGTGTGTGTTTTGGCCAGGACTGGGTTTGAACCTGCTATCTCCAGCATATGGGGCCATCACCCTACTCCTTTGAGCCACAGGCTCTGCCCCAAGCTGTCTCATTTTTGAATAACACAGGGAGGGGTTTCCATTGGTATGCTAATGTTTGGCAAATTTAAATAACAATTACTGTGAATATGATTACCAGGAAGATAAAGATTTATCCACATCTTAAGCGTAAATGAAATATTGAACACATTTCTAAATTCAAAAGTAGATTTAGAAAAAAAAATTGTTTTAGCGTAAAAAGTAGGCCATTTACATGTTTTCCTTTGACTTAAATACCTAATTGCCAGGGCATTTGCATTTTCCTATCTGATTTTGCCAGCATTCATCTACATATTCCTGTTAATCTAGTTGCTGAAATGGGTAGCCTTGCTACCATAATTATGATAGAATAAATTTCAGCTTCAACATACCTCAAGAAAAGGAATTTTAAAGAGCATAAAGAAGAAATATTTTTAAATATGACTCTTCTGTCAATCATTTTTAACAATGAGTATTCTGATATTTTTCTCATGGGGTCTGAGACTATATAAAGCAGAGTTAATATTAAATGTTTCCAAAGAACTCACACAAACTTAGAGGTGAATGAAGAGGATTTATCTTTGGATGTACAATATTTTAACCCAGATGTTAAACACTAATGAGTTATACATCATCTCTCTCTTCCCATAATAAGTATTCCCTTTGACTGACTTTGATATTAGATCTCTACATTTAGAAATTTAAAAGGCCAGAAATTCAATTTATTGAAGAAGCTTTCAACCTAGGTAATTAACCTTCCACAATGCTCACAGCTGGACCTAAGGGATTCCGTGCCATTGTGCTCACTTTATACTATTTTTTGTCAAAGATAAAATGAACATAAAATACACATAATTTTGCTGTTAACTCATTGTCCTCTTGGCCCATGTGCATTGCAGTTACTTTTATCTTTATCCTGAACACAATAGCTAAGATGGGCTTCATGCTCCCCTCAACTTGATTCAACCTTAGACTGGCTTCTTCCTGGCTATAGACCTTAGACTTCCCTTTTCTTACAGCATTGACTTTAGAAAACTTTTAGTTGTAAATACATTCTCTGCCACTTTGAGATATAACTCTCCCTACTTCTGCCAGTTTTGCAATGTAGGAATGTTTTTCTTAAGGGCCTGGGAGTCATCCCCTTGAAATGTGAGCATTGAAGGAGTTAGCACCCTGTCTTCCCGTCTGTGTAGGAGAGTGGAGGTGGAACTTTGATAATTGCCTATTAACAAAGACATCCATGCTAATCACCTTGACCACTCACGCCCAAATATCCTTCAGCACTGATCTGGCAGCTCATGGCAGTTCTTAAACATTCTCCCACCTCTAAAAGTTTTGTAGTAGAATCCCTGGTGTTTTCCAGATATACAATCATATCATCTGCGAAGAGTAAAAGTTTGATCTGTTCTGACCCTGTGTGGATACCCTTGATGGCCTTTTCTTCCCTGATTGCAATGGCTAAAACTTCCATTACGATATTGAAGAACAATGGAGACAATGGGCAACCTGGCCTAGTACCTGATCTAAGTGGAAATGGTTTCAATTTAACTCCATTCAATACAATATTGGCTGTGGGTTTGCTGTAGATGGCCTCTATCAGCTTGAGAAATGTCCCTTCTATACCAATTTTTTAAAGTGTTCTGATCATGAAGGGATGCTGGATATTGTCAAAAGCTTTTTCTGCATCAGTTGAGAGAATCATATGGTCTTTATTTTTTAATTTGTTTATGTGCTGGATTACATTTATAGATTTACATATATTAAACTAGCCTTGATACCCTGGGATAAAGCCCACTTGGTCATGGTGTATAATTTGTTTGATGTGTTGTTGTATTCTGTTTGTTAGTATCTTGTTAAATATTTTTGCATCAATATTCATTAGTGATATTGGTCTGTAGTTTTCTTTTCTTATTGGGTCTCTCTCTGGTTTAGGGATCAAGGTGATACTTGCTTCATAGAATGTGTTGGGTAGTATTCCTTCTTTTTCTATATTTTAAAAGAGGTTTAGTAATATAGATACTAGTTCTTCTTTAAAGGTTTGGTAGAATTCTGACGTGAAGCCATCTGGTCCTGGGCTTTTCTTTTTAGGGAGATTTAGTATAGTTGATGCTATTTCAGAACTTTATATAGGCCTGTTCAACATTTCCACTGCGTTCTAGCTAAGTCTTGGTAGGTGGCGTGCTTCCAAGTATTGGTCGATTTCCTTCAGATTTTCATATTTCTGAGAGTAAAGTTTCTTGTAATATTCATTAAGGATGTTTTGAATTTCTGAGGGGTCTGTTGTTATTTCGTCTTTAGCTTTTCTGATTGATGAAATCATAGATTTTACTCTTTTTTCCTGATTAGGTTAGCCAAAGGTTTATCTATTTTATTGACCTTTTCAATTTTTTTTTTTGATTTATTGATCTGTTGTATAATTCTTTTGTTTTCAATTTCATTTAATTCTGCTCTAATTTTGGTTATTTCTTTTCTTCTGCTGGGTTTGGGGTTGGAATATTCTTCCTTCTCCAGTTGCTTGAGATTCCCATTAAGTTGTTAACTTCCTCTCTTTCCGTTTTCTTGAGGAAGGCTTGCAATGCTATAAATTTCCCTCTTAGGACTGCCTTTGCAGTATCCCAGAGGTTCTGATAATTTGTGTCTTCATTGTCCTTTTGTTCCAAAAATTTGGAAATTTGGTAATCTCCTTCTTAATCTCATCTGTGACCCAGCTATCTTTCAGCATAAGGTTATTTAGCTTCCATGATTTTGTATGAGTATGCAGATTCATGTTGTTATTGAGTTCAACTTTTATTTCATGGTGGTCAGAGAAGATGCAAGGAATAATTTCTATTTTAAATGTGCTGAGATTAGACTTGTGACCTAAGATGTGATCAATTTTAGAGTATGTTCCATGGGGTGCTGAGAAGAACGTGTATTAAATTTTATTAGGATGAAATGTTCTGTAGATGTCTGTTAAATCCAGTTGTTGAATGGTTAAGTTTGAATGTAAAATTTCTTTACTTAGCTTCTTTTTGGAGGATCTATCCAGCACTGCTAAAGGAGTATTAAAATCTCCAACTACTATGGAGGTGGAGGAAATCACATTTCTATTAGAGTTTTTCTGATAAATTGAGGTGCATTCTGGTTGGGTGCATAAATATTAATAATTGGAATCTCATCATATTGAGTGGTACCCTTAACAAACATGAAATGTCCATCTTTATCCTTCTTTACTTTGATTGGTTTAAAGCCTATTATATCTGCAAATAAGATTGCAACACCTGCTTTTTTCTCTTTTCCATTTGCCTGGAATACAGATGACCATCCCTTATCTTTTGAGCTAAGATGAGATTCTTGAATTCAGCAGATATCTGGCCTGAGTTTTTGTATCCAGTCAGCCAATCTATGCCTCTTTAGAGGACAATTTAAACCATTCGCATTAATTGAAAGTAATGATAGATCTTTAGAAAGTCTAGTGGACATTTTTAGTCCTTTCATCATGGTGGAAGAAGATATTTGATAGTTTCTGGGTGAGTTTACTTTTGTGGTGGACATTTGAGCTGGTCATTGTGGAGGATAGGTCTGAAAATACCTTGGAGAGGTGGCTTAGTTATAGCAAATTTCTTTAGCATGTGGATGTTGTTGAAGTATTTAATTTCTCCATCGTAAATGAAACTCAGTTTAGCTGGATACAGGATCCTGGGTTGAAAGTTCTTTTGTTTTAGGAGGTTGAAAGTGGATGACCATTCTCTTCTAGCTTGAAAGGTTTGATCAGAGAGATCTGCAGTTATTCTAATATTCTTCCCCTTGTAAGTAATGGATTTCTTACATCTGGCTGCTTTCAGAATTTCTTCTTTCATATTAACTTTCGTGAACTTAATTATGATGTGCCTAGAGGATGTCTTATTTGGGTTGGGTCGTGCTGGGGTCCTGAAACTGCTATCTGAATTTCAGAATCTCTTGGCATATCTGTAAAGTTCTCTTTCATAATCTCATAAAGAAGAGACTCTTCTTTATGATGCTGCTTCATTTCAGGTATCCCTATAAGGCGAATATTGGTTTTCTTTGATTTATCCCAGAGCTGTCTGAGAGAATGATCTGTTTTTGCCTTCAATTGCTCTATCTCTTTGAGCATTTGGGAGCATTCGAAGTCTCTGTCTTCAGTTTCAGAAATCCTTTCTTCTGCTTGCTCCATTCTGTTACTGAGGGATTCTACTGTATTTCTCAGATCTTCAAGGGCTACAACTTCTTGTCTCAATATGTCAGTATGTTTGGTCATTTTCTCTTTGAACTCGTTCAGTTCTTGAGACATCTTTTGGGTCATCTTTTGGATTACTGCTTGAAATTCTAATTCCATCTTTTCCTCCATTGAGCTGATCTTAGTTGCTATCCAGACTCTGAATTCAACGTCTGATATCTCAGCCATTTGCTTATGCAAGGGATCATGTGCTTCATCTACCTTGTCATTCCTTGGGGGAGTTGATCTACTCTGGTTATTCATATTGCCAGAGTTTTTCTGTTGATTCCACCTCATGATTATTTTTCACTGTTGCCTATGACCGTCCTCAGAGTTGGGGAGGTGTCTTTCCCAGATCAGACCCTGGCAGAATCACTCTGTTGTTACTGGATCTTTGTAGGGAGTGACCCTGTGTTTCTAATGATTTCTCAAACCCTGCAAGGTGGAGAGCTTAAATCCTCCTCAGCCTGCTTAGAAGACACTTTAAATTGCTAACTTGGGCTAAGCAGAAGCTTTCCCAGGAAAGCGCTGTGGCTGGGATCACTCCTTAAGTGGCTATCGACTTACCCAGTGTGCCAAAACCGGTCTCACGCTATGCCCCTGAGGGCTAAGGCTGCAAGGCATCTCAGTCCCCGCCTTTAGGCTGCTTAGTCACTAGATTACTCGCTCCCACCCAATGCCTGTTCTGTGACCCTGAGGGTGGAGCTTGCCAGGGCAGTTCTCTTACAATGTCTCCACACAGCCCACCACCAAACACTGGCAGCTCCGTCTGGCTTGGTGGCCCAGTATGGGGCCCCAGACAACACTCAAAAACCCCTGCACTTCTGCCCATGTTCTCCCAAGGCAGTTCAACCGAGTGCCAAGTCCAAAAGAAACCCAAACAGCTCACAGGCAAAGCCTTTCCAGCCTGCAGTCCCACTGTTACCCCACCCACAGCCACTGACAGGATCAGACCGAATGAACAGATGCAACCACTTGCCCAATCTCTGCCGCTTTTACCTTCCTCAGGGTGTCCAGAAGCCTCACACTGTCTCCCTGTGTTCCCAAAGGGAAGTTTCTGGGAAGATCCTGCTTGCCAGAGATGCCTGAAGTCCTCTCTCCCCAGTCTCACTGTGCCCAGCTGCAAGGAAGCTGTTGCTCGGCCCGATTTCTCTGATAATTTTAAAGCTTAGCTTAGCAGGATATAGAATTCTGGGCTAGAAGGTTTTTTTTAAATAAGTAAATTAATGGTAGATGACCATTGTCTTCTTACTTGAAGTTTCATTAGAGAACTCTGCAGTCACCCTGATGGATGTACCTGTGTAGGTCAACTAGTGCTTACTCCTGGCTGCTTGAAGAATATTTTCTTTTGTCTTGACTTTGGACAGATTCATCACAATGTGTCTTGGAGAAGCTTGGTTAGCGTTACGGCGACCTGGAGTCCAATATCCCTCTGACAGGAGTGCGTCAGAATCTTTGGTGATATTTGGGAAATTTTCATGTATAATATTCTCTAGTATGGCTTTCATTCCTCTCGAGCATTCTTCTTCCCCTTCTGGGATACCTATAACTCGTCTGTTTGAATGCTTCATGAAGTCCAATAATTCTGTCAGTGAACATTCTGCTTTCTCGCTCTTCTTTTCTGCCTCTTCAACAAATCTGAGTTATCTTTTTTTTTTATTTTATAATTTTATTGAATCATAATTCTGTACATTGGTGCAATCATAGGGCACAATTCATATACATTCAGAAATGTTTTGATCGTACTGTTACAGATAACCTTCATGGCATTTTCTTGATCACTATATAAAGACATTGATA
>CAUYON010032843.1:0-11347 GCA_963573935.1 Arctocebus calabarensis | reverse complement strand
AGACTCATTACAAAAATCTGTAGATAGCACTGCTTGAGTCTATTTTATTGCTGTTCTGTGACTTCTCTCTCTTGTTTAAACCATTCTAGCTAAATTAATTATTTAATCTAATCTGTTAGCTTTCTGAACTAGTGAAGATTTTCAGATTGTCAAATAACATGAAGATATAGCTAGAAATGTTCTTAGAAGGGATCACAGTCAAGGAGAGGCGATTGACCTCTCCTTACTCACAGAAGCACAGTGAACTATTGGCATCTTCTCATAGTTTATTCCTGCCCCGCAGTTTTAATTTTCCTCTCACTTATTTCTCATTCTCTCATCTCTCATTTTTCTCTGTATAATATGTGAAAGTAATCTCAATGAAAAGAGAAATAAACTGTTTCCCAGTGATGTAGAAAAATGTCATTTTGATGGCTAGCTGAATTTAGGAGATTTGATTGAATTCAACCAATACAGGTTTGTTACATTTCCTCTCTATAGAGTAAATGGGACATGAATCTCAAAACCTTACAAACTTATATTAGCATTAAAGACATTATGCTCAAGTTCCTAACAGAGAATTTACACTATATTAGCACATAATGAATTTGTAAAGCCACAATTAAAAACACAGAAGCTGGTAAAATGTATTTTATTTGTTTTCTGCTCTAATTACTCTGACTTGCTATGAACTCTTCAGTAAATGTCCTTCTATGCTTTTGAAAATAGATAGCATTTAAGGACCTTATTAAGTACTAACACCGAAAGTGTTAATAAGGTAGAACAATAGTAATTGAAAAAGAAATTCCTTCTCTCAATACATGCCCACATCTTATCTGTGTGATTTTATGACTTGTAATGAAAAAGGTATACATGCTAGTATAGACCTAAACATTTAACTTTAATGATTTTTTTCAGTGAGCCAATGACTTGTTTATTTCTCAGACTATAGATAACTGGATTTAACAAGGGAATTAATGACAGTGTAAAACACAGACTCCATCTTATCTTGATCATCAGTTTGTGGTGATGGAGGGCGCACATACATGAAGAGGAGAGGGCCATAGTACAAAGACACAGATAGGAGATGAGCTCCACAGGTGGAGAAGGCTTTCCTTATGCTTTTGACAGACTTCCTTTTTAAGATTGTAAAGAGAACTAATGTATAAGAGACAAGAACAGTCATAATGGTGAATACCTGTATTGAACCAGATAAAATAAAAAGCATTAGAAAATTGACAGATGGATCAGTACATGAAATATTTAACAATGAGATAATATCACAGTAAAAGTGATGTATTATATTGCAATGACAGAAGATTAATCTAAACAAAAATGCTTCATGAATTAAGGCATGAAGAAAACCACCTACAAATGACAAGACTAACAGCCGCATGCAGAGTCTATTGGTCATGATTACTGGATAGAGTAAAGGTTTGCATATGGCGACATAGTGATCATATGCCATTGCTGCCAAGAGGAAACATTCTGTGGTTGCACTGACTCCAACGGAAAAGAACTGCATCATGCACTCAGAGAAAGATATCACCTGACTATTGGATAAGAAGTTGACCAGAATCTTGGGGGTCACTGTGGAAGATAACGAAGAATCCACAAAGGCTAAACTCCCAAGGAATAAGTACATCGGGATGTGAAGGTGAGGGTCATTCCAGATGACAGCAATCAGACCAAGGTTCCCCATGATGGTAATGAGGTATGTCACCAAGAATGCCAGAAACAAGGGGATTTTCCACTTTGATTGATATGCAAGTCCTGTGAGAATAAATTGTGTCAACAGAGTTGCATTTTTCTTTTCCATGTCCTTATTGCATGTTCCTACAATGAAATAAATGTAAAAGAACATTCATTAAAGTCTTGAAATGTGAATACCAGTGGAGAGGAGATGAAATAAACCCACACCCTTATCAGAATGCCCACTTTCCTTTATTTCACTACATAAGTATTATAAAAGTTTATGGAAAAATAAAATTCAGTTACTTATATTCATAAAATTACATGAATAAATGGATTTAGGCAGAGAAATAGAAGAATTCTAAGTACTAAATTTATATGGACACATTGAATGTGGTTGAAAAATCCTGCTTCTGAAGCATTGATCTAAGGTTAATAGAAAAAAATCCCTGTTAAGACCAGGAATAAAATGACTTTGAAGACTTATGAAAGACCTTGAACTTTATTCTTCAAGCCATTGACATAAGCTGAAAACTACTATGATAGAGAATGGCTTTTGATAGTTCTTTTAAATTAAGTAATTGGTCGTACAGAAAATTATCTGCAAAAAAGATAAAGTAGAGCTATAGATCTCAGTCTATAAGCAGTTTCCAATATCCAGAGATCTCAATTCAGAATATATATCAGAATTATCTGAGGCGCTTTCTTGACAAAGTAAATAATATGATGAATTACTGTAGATAGATTCAGCAGTTTGAGAATGAGGATTAGGAATATGTATTTAAAAAATTATTCAGGAGTTTCAGATGATGTGAAGCACCTGGAAATATCTGATGAGACATTGGGAATGATGAGAAGGACAAAGGAATAAATCTAAAATAATTAAGAATGTGACTAGTCAGCAGGATCCCATGGCAGCAGGAGGATGGTCATAGAAAGAAATTCAGAAAAGTCATTTAGTGATTCAAAATGAACACAGATTCATTGGCAGACATGTGGAAGGAACATCCTCTAACCATTCGAGTGAGATGTACTTACGAGTATGACTTTACCAGAGTTTAATAAAAATAATAATAATAATGACATAGGAGCCATTGAGGTAGATTAAGGCATAGTTACAGGTGCCCTATGCATTGGAGAAGTGAGCCAAAAGTAAAAGAGGAAAAGAGAGGGAAAAGGTCATATTAAATAAATGCCATTTTTGGAAAGCTAAACCCTTGTCCCTTTTCTACCACATGAACCATGGTGGGCAGCAGAGAATACCACCTGCTCTAGAGCTATCCATCTGTCTTGCACCTGGAGTGAGGAGACTTGATCCAGGTTTGTCCAGTGACATCCACCACCATAGATTTGCAACTTGGAAAGTGGAAAACACTGGAACTGACAGTGTGAGATATGGTGCTGGAGAGGTCAACAGCAGAAACAGCAGCTTTCATTGAGCTGAGGTTGGGACAGGATTTTGGCTGTCGTCTGGCTGCCTTACTTCATGCTGTTCCTGCCCACTTTTATAGCTGATTCCTCCAACTTACCCAGTGTTTCTAGGTTAGAGCCAATATCCATTCAGTAAGCACATAGCAAAAGAGAGAGCTGAGTCCAACAAAAGAGAGACAAAGGAGAGAACAGAGAAAGGTACTGAGTAGAATGATCAGGGAAGCAGGAGGAAACATAGGAGGATGAGTGCCACAGATATAAAGACAGGGAAGATACTCAAAGAGGACGAAGTTAAGTGTATGTCCAAATGCCAAAATAAATACCCCAGAAGGACAAGGAATGAACAGAGATCACTGAGTGTAGAAATAAGAGATTTTTAGTGGCTTTAGTGAGAGGAGTTTCCATTTGTGTCAGAGAGTAACAAGAAATGAATGGGAAACAAGTGGCACAAGAATTAGGGAAATGAAATAGAACACTCCCAGTAATATGGAGCGGAGTTAGCATTTTCTTCCTCTTATAGACAGATGTAAACTGTTTTCTGTTAAGACTTCTTCATATAAAGTATCAGAAAACTTCTTCATAAAAAGTCTTCAGAAGTTTGGAGAACACAGTAGGGCAGGGAGAGAAAGAAAGCGGACAGAAAAAGTGGAAAGTAAATCTGGGTGGTAAAATGAGAAACAAAGAAAAGAAAAGAAATAGGCAGAGAACAAGAATGCTGTATGACTCAGTGTAGGGAGGACATGCCAAAGAGGAGAGAAGAGGGATCAGAGAAAGGCTGAAAAAGAATTAGAAGCAAGGCTCAGAGGCTTAAGATGTGTCTTAATCCCAGAGTTTATTAAAAGATGTGAATTTTGGGAATCTACTGTTACTCAAAATTAAATTTTAGTTTACTATGCAATTTTTTTATATAACAAAGAGATCTTATTTTTAAACTTACTTAAAAATGTTGCACTGCTTTAAATATACTGATAGTGTCTGAAATTTCTTTCCATATTTAAAGCTTGCCTTATCTTTTTTATTAGAGTGATTAGAAATTACTTATTGTAGGAATTCTGCTGGCTTTACTCAATAGCACTTTCTTCTCCAACAAATTTTTTAGGAGAATAATATTGAGCCAGGTCCACTACCTGAAAATGGCTGTATGAATGGCCAGCACCAATAATTCCAAAGGTTAGGTGTATTTAACTTAAAAGAGAATAACAATCTGATATAACATGCAATCTGATATAACAAAATAATTGAAAATGTCAAATTCTGATTGTGTATGGTTACCTTTTAAATGTATATAAAATACCCAATTAAATTATTTTCAGAAATGAGTTAAAAGATAGATGATCTTAGTATTTTATGATATCTTAATGTTTTAATAAGAACACATATTTAATTAGAGTGGGTCTTTTTATTGTTAATAGACTCAACAAAAATATATAATAATTGCAGTAATTAAACCTTTAAACTCAGTTTGTAATTAATGTTGAGTCACAAACACTTACCTTATAAAGTCAGTATAATTGAATTAACAGGACAATAAAAATCGTTAAATGGAACAAATCAGTCTAACAATCACTGTGCTTGTCCACACTTTAATTGTAAAACTATAGAATGCAAATAATTCACTAATATGTTTTCATCTCCACCTGCTTTTAGATTTCTTATAAATTCATTCTTAAATTATTATAAATCAAATAAAAATTTAGCTTTCTACATAAAGAATAATAAATATTGTAGAAGTCATTTCTCTCTTACTTACATGTTTAAGGAAATTGTGGAAAATCTTTAACAATTTAGCCTTTCTAAAGCAGAAATAAATAGCATTATAGCATAGAAATAACAATATCCTGGGTGGCAAAATTCTTGGCATACAGATTCATTTCAGAGTCTTCATTTCCCAAGCTAAGGAAATGTGTATATAAATTTGTCTTGAAAATAAGATTCAAACACTTGTACAACTGTGATATTTTTCTTAAACTATAAAAAGTGAGGAAGTTAAATTGACCCCCAAAGAGCATAAGTATTCCCTTCAGGGCAAAGTAGTGGCTCTACCGGGCATTGTAGGATTGGACGTGCACTAGAAGTTCAAATTGTCCCACTGGCATTACAGCTTTTGGAATCATAAATCCCAAGTCACTATAAACCATTGTAGTTTTAACTACTGAAAGCATACTTTATCCCACTCTTTTCCACCACCGATGATACCTTTGACACGTTCATATACATTGCAGTGTATATTCAGAATTTGTTGCTCTGAGCGCTTTGATTTGTATGGTCTTATATGAGCTAATGGTAACATAATGTCAATGAAACCAAAGGTCTACATTCTCTTCAGAAGGCAACCCTGAGGAAAGTGGTCCTCACCATGAAAACTACAGCACACATCTAGATAAATACCTAGCTCCCCAACATTAAGCTGAAATCTTTCTAGGCAAAGTCAGAGGGATACCAAAGGAAGTAAAAGACAAAGGACTCCTGTGGGGAGGCGGGCTAGATCCGACCTTTCCAAACTTCAATGCCTATGAAGGTCTTGGAGACCTTCTGAAGACACAGGCCCCTTTCAGTAGTTCTGGGCTGGAGTTCAGGAGTCTTCCTGTCCAACAAGGTTAACCCTGCCTACATTCGCCTTCCCCTGGGATCTTCAGCATTGGAGGACCCGGATTACCAGGGAACCCAGATCACTGGAGAAACAAAAGACAAAGACAGTAAAACCCATGAGAGAACAGGAAGGAGCCAGATAAGGCCAGGGAGGCAGTATGAGTGGAATTGAACAGAGTTTAGGGGATCAGTCAGGGACTGTGTTCTTTGCCATAATTTAGTAGAAAATTGTGGCTGGATTATGAAATGGTAGTAACATGTTCAGATTTTCCCTTTGAGCATTAAGATTGGAATTGATCAATCAGAATTTAGTCATAAAAATATAATTCATATAAAATTTTTGCCATTTAGATTTTATATCTAACTAGTGGCATGTAACTACTTACATATTATTATTATTATTATTATTATTATTATTATTTATTTTTAATCTCCAGTGGCAAGTTGGGGAAAATCAAAGAGTATATTGTTTGGTTAGATTAATTAATCAATCATCTGATATCCTTAGAATTTTACTAGTGAAAAAGAAACATGTATAGAAAAAATAGCATATGCTGTAGTATATTATGATCCACTATTTTAATCCACTTTTCTCAAAAATATTCATGTACTTTGAATATGCTTGAGAAAAGTGGATTAAAAATATGATGTGCCAAGATAACTACTGAAGACTGAACTCTGATCCTTACACTTATTTCTCTTGCCTAAATTCCTTTCCAAGAGGCTTTCTAAGTTATGGCTAGCCATGATAAAATCTACTAAGTGATTTTTTCTCCACTCAATGTGATGTAGTTTATTTTCCAATTTGATTCTGGCATAGCAACACATGACAGAGTGAAGATTCCCC
The DNA here is from genome assembly GCA_963573935.1 of Arctocebus calabarensis. Lineage (NCBI taxonomy): Eukaryota > Metazoa > Chordata > Mammalia > Primates > Lorisidae > Arctocebus > Arctocebus calabarensis. The sequence continues at coordinate 4,809 of CAUYON010032843.1, read as the reverse complement.
TTGTCTTAACACAAGCATTCTAGCATTCCTATCTTAACTCAAGCATTCCTTTCTACTGACTACAGATCTTTAGATAAAGCTTACCTCTTTCAACCAGTTGCCAAGTAAAGAATCTCTAAAACCTACCTAAGTCATGTAAACCTTGACTTTGAGATGTCTTGCTTTTTCAGGTGAACTAATATTTACTTTCCACTTATTGGTTTATAATTTTACCTTTACTTCTTGTGTTCATGAATTTATAAAGCCAATCTGTAACCCAGCAGCCATCTCAGATGCATTTTCTCGAGATGTCTTGAAAACATGTTCCCTGAACTGAGGTCACACACATTCAACTCAGAATAAACCTCTTTAAATTATTTTCTGGAGTTTGGGTATTTCTCATCACTATTATCTTAACCAAAATTTGGTGTAAAATGACTGCTTCCTTAAATTTTAGGTAATTATCTCCAAACTTGCATTGTTGTTCATTTTTTTTAACAGGTCTGCATTACTATTACCAGCATGGATAATCTTATAAGTATTATTCATTTAAATAGGTGTGTCATCGTGTCTCAGTGAAGTTTTAATTTGCATTTTCCTAGTGACTAATGATATCCAGCATGCTTATTTGACATGTGTGTAGTACATCTTATCTTTGGTAAAGTGCCTGTTTAAATCTTTTGCCTCTTTTTTAATTCAGTTATTAAATTCATTTTTATTAATTGAGAAGCTTATATACCCTGATATAACTCTTTTTTAAAATCACTTCTATGATTTGCAAATATCCATGATAGTGATTGTCTTTCTTTACTGCAAAACATCACACTAGTGATACACAGGTTACACTGGGCTGATTACTTAAGGTATTGTGATGGGGGTGCAGAGCAAAATGGCCAACTAGAAGCAGCTTCCGAAAGAGGCTCCGGTCCAAAAGGAAAAATAACCTCCAGAAACTGTGCAATTAAGCTGAATACTGGGAGCCCAGTTGAGAGAGAGAAGTGATAAATGCAGGTCACTTCTGCTGAGGCAAGCTATGACTCTAAGACAGCAAGCTTCAGGTACAAAATTCATCTGAAAGCAAAAGTGTCCTTCCCTTCCCCCAAGAAAGCTGTGGGTTTCTTGCTTTTCTGTTTCCTTTCTTCTATCTCCTCATTTGCTCCTGCGGGTTTTTCTACAGAGAAGCGGTGAACTGTGGACCTCTTGTCTCACCTCACGGAAGAGTGCTGTGGGAAGTGGGGTGCGCTTCTCCAGAGCACCCGGGTGTGACTCTGAACACTCTCTTGCTAGGCTGAAAAACTGAACTAAAATTTTCCCCACTATTCTGAACTTACAATACACTCTTCCCCTTTACCTGACGAATCAGAAGCCTAACACCTGCTGAGATTGAGAGAGGAGATCTTTGAGCAGTGCCCCCACCCCAGCCTGCTGGAACAAGTGCCCCACTGGGAACAGACTGGTAGAGGACACAGCAAGCCTCCCTCCCTCTGACCAGGGAATTCGCCAGCGACTGCATGGCCTCATGTCCCTGCAGGTCCGCCTTCTGCCAGAGATTCAAATGATGACCACAAGGACTCTGTAGGTCTGTCTCAACCAGAAACTCCCCTGATGACCATGGGGCACTTGCTGGGCCTCTGCAGGCCCACCCTTGGCCAGGGACTCCCCTGGAGACCATGTGGGCCTGCACCTGGTGGAAGGGCCACTGCAGGTCCACCCTCGGCCAGGAAATCCCCTGGTGACCACAGGGCCCCACATCCCGAGCCTGCAGAGCCTCTGCAGGCCCTCCATCTGCCAGGGACTCCAGTGGCGACTACCAGGCTTTTGTAGGTCTATACCCTGCCAGGAACTCCCCCAGCAACTGTGCAGCCCTGCACTCCAAGCTTGCCAAGCTTCGGCAGGTCCACCTTCTGCCAGGGACTCCATTGGTGACTGTCAGGCCTCCACAGGTCTTCCCACTACCAAGGACTCCCCTGGCGAATGCACGGGCCTCTGCCTGGCACCCACAGGGCCTCTGCAGGCCTGCCACAGGCCCAGAAATCCCCCGGCGACTGTGTGCCAGGGATCCCACCTGCGAATGCCAAGCCTCTGCAGGACCACCCCTGAACAGGAACTCCTCGGGAAATCCATGTGGCCCTGTGCCCAGTGCTTGTCGGACTTCTGCAGGACCACCTTCTGCCAGGGATTCCACCCGTGAATGCCAGGCCCTCACAGTCCTGCTCCTGGCCAGGGACACCCCTGGTGACTGTGCGGGCCTCTGCCTGGCAGCAGCAGGGCCTTGGCGGGTCCGCCCCCAGCCAGTAAATCCCCTGGCAACTATGCAGTCCCATGCCCCAAGCCTGCAGGGCTCCCACATGTCCATCTTCTGCCAGGGACTCCACTGGGAAGCGCCAGGCCTCTGCAGGCCATCCCCCAGTCAGGAAATCCCCAGGCAACCAAGCGGCCCTGAGCCTGGAGGTCCTCCGCAGGCCTGACTTCTGCCAGGGACTCTGCTGGTGTCTGCCAGGCCTCTGCAGGCTCGCCCCCCAACAAGGAACTCCCCTGGCAACCACATGGACCTGTGCCCCACACTTTCTGGGCCCTCGTAGGCCTGCCTTCTGCCAGGGACCCCGCCTGTGACTGCCAGACCCCTGCAAGCCAGTCCCTGACCAGGAACTCCTCTGGCGACTGTGCACCCCCGCACCACATGCCTGCAGGGTCTCTGCAGGCTCACCCTTGCAAGGGACTCTGACAGTGACTACCAGGCCTCTGGAGGCCCACCCTTGGTCAGGAACTCCACCAGTGACCATGCAGCCCCTCACCTGGCTCTCCCACAACCATGTGCACCATCCTCTGCCCTGCTTTTGGATCCAGGGGTACCACACTTTGGAGCTGCTCCTGCAGCCAGAACTCCCTGGCTGGGGCAGTCCCCGAGGAGCTACACAGGGTCACTCACTTTAAAGTTCTAGCAATAAAAGAGTGGTCCCGCCAGGGTCTAATCTTTGAGAGACACTTTTCCAACTCTGAGGATGGCCAAATGCAATAGAGAAAAACAGTCATGGGGCAGAATCGATGGAAAACTCTGGCAATATGAATAATCAGAGTAGACCAACACCTCCAAGGAACAACAAGGCAGACACAGCACAAGATCCCTTGCATAGGCAAATGGCTGAGATGTCATAAATTGAATTCAGTATCTGGATAGCAAATAAGATCAGCTGAATGGAGGAAAAAATGGAATTAGAATTTCAAGCAGTAATCCAAAAGATGACCCAAAAGATGTCTCAAGAATTCAACGAATTCAAAGAAAAAATGACCAAAGATTTTGACACGTTGAGACAAGAAGTTGCAGCCCTCAAAGATTGGAGAAATGCAGTAGAATCCCTCAGTAACAGAATGGAGCAAGCAGAAGAAATGATTGCTGACATTGAAGAGAAAGCTTTTGAACGCTCTCAAACTCCAAATAGAAAGAGAAATGGAAGGAAAAAACAGATCACTCTCTCAGAGAACTCTGGGATCATTCAAAGAAAACCAATATTCGCCTCATAGGGATCCCCAAAAGCAATGAAGTGGCTTGACAAGACACAGAATCTCTTCTTCATGAGATTATGGAAGAGAACTTTCCAGACATGCCAAGAGATTCTGAAATTCTCACAGCAAACAGTTTCAGAACCCCAACACAACTCAACCGGAATAAGGCATCCCCCAGGCAAATCATAATTAACTTCACTAAAGTTAATATGAAGGAGAAAATTCTGAAAGCAGCCAGACGTAACAAAACCATTACCGATCATTTGAGGAGAGAGGAGCTAAGATGGTGGCCGAGTAACAGCTTCCTTGCAACTGGGCTCAGTGAGACTGGGGAGAGAAGACTTCAGGCATCTCTGGCTGACAAGATCTGCCCAGAAACATCCCTTTGGGGACACAGGGAGACAGCGTGAGACTTCTGCACCCCCTGAGGAAGGCAAAAGCAGTGGAGATCTGGCAAGTGGTTGCGTGTGTTCATTTGGTCTAATCCTGCCGGCAGCTGTGACTACAGCACCAGTGAGATTGCAAACTGCAAAGGCCTTACCTGTGAGCTGTTTGGGTTTCTTTTGGACTTGGCACTCGGTTAAACTGCCTTGAGAGAACTGGGGCAAAAGTGCGGAGGTATTTGAGTGTTGTCTGGGGCTCCAGACTGAACCACCGAGCCAGAAAGAGATTCCAGTGTTTGGTTGTGGGATGTGTGGAGCCATCGTAGGAGAACTGCCCCGGCAAGCTCCACCCTCAGGGTCGCAGAACAACCATCGGGCAGGAGCGAGTAATCTAGTGACTGAGCAGCCTAAAGGCGGGGACTGAGACGCCTTGCAGCCTTAGCCCTTGGGGCATTGGGTGAGCCCAGTTTCGGCACACTGGGCAAGTGAATAGCCATTTAAGGAGTGATCCCAACCACAAGCGCTTTCCTGGGAAAGCTTCTGCTTAGCCCAAGTTTGCGATTTAAAGTGCCTTCTAAACAGGCTGAGGAGGATTTAAGCTCTCCACCCTGCAGGGTTTGAGAAATCATTAGAGGCCTCTGGTCTCCATTTTCTTCAGCTGTATCAACATTGCGATTAACATATCATATCCCTGAAGATCACCTCTTGCCCAGACAATATCAGCAAGATATATATACTGCTTTGTTTCTTGGTTTTGTTTTGTTTTGTGGGGTTTTTTTGTTGTTGTTGTTTGTTTGTTATCGTTATTGTTGTTTTATTTTTAATTTCAACATTTTCCTTAAAGATTTTACTTTTCTATTTTTTATTGCTTCATTTTTCTAGTTTAAATATAATTTTTCATTGTTTCCTTTTTCAACAGTAAGACTTCAATTTTGCTAGTGTT
>CAUYON010032834.1:0-14173 GCA_963573935.1 Arctocebus calabarensis | reverse complement strand
GTCTCATTATAGAACTTGCCTAGATCTTAAAATGCTCTGAATTAAAGATCAACAACCAAACTTGTTACTGATTGATTGTGCTATTTTTTAGTTTGCCCCTTGAGGTAAAATTTGGGACCTGGAGCCCAAGCGCTGAGTCCCTTGGAGCATTTTTATTCCTTTACCTGATCTTGAGTCATGATTTCATCTGTCTACTCCTTGAAAAAAAAATTTTCATGTGTCCTAAATTTGTGTATGGGCAATGAAAAATCCTGATGATATAAATCAGGCAGATATATGGGCTGGCGTCTAATGCTTAGTTTAGCTGGAGGGAGAAATACCCTCCTGATCCTTGGCAGTTCCTTTGTGACCATGTGTCCTTGGACCACTGTCACAAAGCCTAGGCTTGTAAACGGAACCGGAAAGGAACTCGAGCAACTTGTGGTGAATGAACTCAGTGACAGTAAGGCTGCTTTCACTTCTGTCCACACTTGTGCACACGGTTTGACACAGCAACCACAGAGGCTCCCTGCTCAAGACTGAGGAAATCAACACCTTCCCTCTTACGTTTAATAATATTTTACTTTTTAAGGGTTCCCCTTCCCTGAATTTCATTTTTATCTCTTTATCAATCAATTCTGTTCATTTTTATTTTCTCTCTATCATATTTTCCCTCCGCTGGCTTTCTCTTTGTTTTTTTTAGGCAACAAAAATTGAAATCTCTCGTATTCAAGAACTCCTCTAAGTAACTGCCCATCACCTAATCATCGCAGCCCACTTCAATTTCCATATTTCATTCTAAACCCTAGCCATGGTCAAACATTGGTTTCCTGTTTTAATAAGTTCTATTTGGTTCTGATTAATTTTTCTCATTTTTCTGACCAAATCCCGGGTTTTCGCAGCCTATTTTTCCTTCATTATGTATAAATTCTCATTATCTCACATAATAAAAGTAAGATTATATCCTATGATCTTTAAAGCATTTAAAAAGTTATTAGAAACGATTTCACTGCTTGCAGGGGTAAGAGCTTATCATCGAATATAAAATGTGCTGGAATGAGTTTAATTCCTGACTCTGGCATTATTGATGTTTTGACAAGGTGACATTTATAATCTCTTCTGAACCTCAGTTTTATGTAAAAAGGAAAATAATGGTGCCAATGTTACCTGCATTTTGAAAGGATTAGTTAATAGAACTATGAAAGTTGTTAAGTAGAACAGACGCTCCAAATATAACATAGTGTTTTCAGAGCCATATGTAGGATGAAAAAGAGGTTACACACTGTGTCTGTGTAGGAGTAGGGCTGCTTTTCTACACTAAAGTGTCTATTTAATATCATCCTTTGTAAGTGAGAGGTCCCAGGTGAGCAGAAGAGGTGTCTCCCTGGAAGAGTCTTAGCAGCTTCTGAGCGATTCTGCATCTGCCCTAGTGACTCGCAGTTGCTGGGGCTGCTGGTTCACTGAGAACAAGTCCACTGCCAAAACTCTGTGGCTAAATGCAGCTGTATGGCTAAAGGCTCTTGCCAGGACTAATGAAAGGAAGAATGTGGGGCTTTTGTTCTTCTTGTCTGCAAGGACACTTAGCACCGTTTTTTGCAGAATGAGGAAGGAGGAACCTAACGAACACAATCTAAAACCAAAACGTAACAACTGCGGACGTTTGACTTCCCCTTTGCCATAATCTTTTGAAGCATCAATTAAAATATGAATAATTTCAGGCAGGATCACAGTAGCAGCTTTCTTATTTTCTCTAACTGAGGAAGCATTAGCACATACAATTTGAAAAATCTGCTTTTAGGCTGGCATAATGGTAGACTACAAAAGGAAAAAAAAAGAGAGAGAGAGAGAGAAATAAAAGAGACAAAAAGCTAGAGAAATAGGCCTCCTGCGTGGCCAGGCAGCATTCTGAGTCCTGGCCCTCTGAGTCCCCTGCCGCCTGCTCAGTCTGTACTTTGAGAGAGCTGGCCACAGTGGACAGCGGCAAGGAGAAGCCCACAGGTGGGGCCTCCTGTTCAGATGCTGCCCGAAACCCAAGTCATGCTTCCTCTTTATTCTTCTCTATTTTTATATTTCTTTTTTTTTTTAATTGTCTCTTTTAATATATTACCTAGAGGCTTTCTAGAAACCTCCAATATTATGTTTATAGGCAATATTGCTCTTTAGGCCTATTCACTGCACAGTGTGAAACGTTTTTGTCCAGTAGACTCATCAGAGCCCTGCTTATGACCGATCCTTTCATCTGACCATTGGGGATATTTCTCAGTCCTTCCCCCAGCCTTGCGCCTATGGGACTGAAGAGAGAGTTATTGTTAACTTGGCAGCCTGCCTTGCAGAAGAGCTTCAGAATCAATGAAAACACATTTTGATGGGCATTTAGTATCCTTGGAAGAAAGGAGCTGCTCAGTATAGGACACAGTATTATCATGAGTCTGTTATCCCTACTCCTTCAAGCTTCATGGGTAGAAGAGAAGGAGAGAAGTGGTTAGTGAGATGATCTCCAAAGAGAGATCAAAGCCCTAGAAAGCTAGGGAAAGAAGTAGATGGCTTCTAGAGGGCCCAGGCCCCACCTTTACTCTTGTCTCTGCCTTCCTGAGTCCTTGGATCCTCTCAAACGAGTCTAGTCTCCTTAGTCTACCAGACCTGGTGAAAAATGGGAAATACTGAGTTCCAGGGCCAGAGTCCATTGGGACACATTTCGTGTAGCCCATACGTTGACACAGGGTGTGGGACACTTTCTCGTGGATGGCACCTGGCTGGTGCATGTGTGATATGTGGGTGTGTGTGGACGGCACTGGGAAACAGGGACTTTGCCTGTTCCTTTCTGAGGCCTGAGATGTATGACCCTCCAGCCACAGGCCCTATGAGTCATGTCACCTCTGAGAAGTCAGGTCCATGCTTTCCCAGCCTCTCATTTTCTCAATCTCTTCTCTCTTTCTCCCCTTTCCTTTAAAGAACTCACATTATAACCCAATCGTTTGTATCCTCATATTAATGTGAAATTAAAATATATATGTAAAGAACTCACGTTATTAATTGGTTACTTTTCTGGTATGTCTAGATCTTTGGAGCACAGTAAGATGTGTAGATTACAAGCTACTTGGTTGCAAATAATATGTCGTTGTTACAGGAGCACAGATGACAAAGACTCATGCTCTCCCACTGGGTCTGGAGAAGTTCTTAAAACCATTCTGCCTTGAAAATCTTAGTAACTTTTGGTTGTAAGAGGTTGTAGAAGCAGGACTTGAGAAAAATCCTGCCATAGGATCATTCTGCCAGTGTTTTCAGAACACACTAAAAATGAAATTCTACAGGCCATACATTCAGCATGAGGGCTAGCACTTTTGCCACTATGCAAAAATTTTAATTTTGCAATGAAAATTAATGAGTCAGATTGTTTTTATGATAAATTTGTATGAATAATTACACCAAAACTAAGATGTGTGGCTGTGTTATAGGTGCCTGCGATTAGTGTTTAAGTTATTTGAAGTCAGTTTCTGAATGGTATTTGCCTTTGGGTGCATGCAGGAGGAAAATTGTAGATGGAAATCAAACCTACTTTTTTAGAATGCATGTTTTTACAGCAGTATTTGTTCGAAAATATTTGTTAAAAAAAACAATTGTTCATTTATTAGGTACCTGCCAGGCATGGCTCCAGGTGCAAAGGTTACTAGTAAGTCCTTATTTGGTACTTTCCATGTGCTGGGCACTATTCTGAACACTTTGCGCAACTTAACTTGCTTGATTTTCACAACAGTTTTGTGAGTGGCTATTCCTCATTTTACTAACGAGGGAACTGGGGCATGGAAATTGAAGGAATTGTCTGAAGGTCTCACAGCCATAAAATGGGAGCACAGGATTCGAACCCAAGTTCTGAGTCTGTATTATGTGTTGCTGCCTTCCCTGCTTGGGGAATCTGATAGAAGAGGCAGACAGCTGAAGAGATGATTCCAATAGAGTATGACAAGAGAGATGCACATGGCAGAGCTTCACGAGCCCACATAAAAATGGTATCCCCGTTGGGAGAATCAGAAACAATGAGGCTCACCTTGAGCTTTGAGGAAGAAAGAGTAAGTCAGGCAGAGGGGACAGGGACAAGTGAGTTACACAGAGGAAATGGCACATGTAAAGGCATGTGTGTGGCATATTCTGGAAACTGTAAGGTATTTAGGAAGTGTGAAAACATGAGCAGAGCAGTAGGTGATCAGAGAAGTGAGAGATGAAACCAGAGGGGTCATTATGAGTTGGCTCTCGAAGGACAGAGCATGCCATGCTACAGAGTTTGGACTTCTGTCCCGTATCAGCTGAAGGCTGTTAAGAAGAAGAGTAACAGAATCAGAATTGCATTTTAGAAATATTGCTTTGCACCGTACTCTTTGCGGGAGGATTCAAGATGGCTGACTAGAAACAGCTTTCACCAGAGGCTCCTGTCCAGAGGGAGAGATGTTAGACTGAAGTGGAGTCAGAGAGGCTGAAGATGGGGAGTTGAGCACAGGGAGAAGAAAGTGAGGTGCACATTATCCCCACTGAGAAAAGAGGAAGAAAGATAACAAAGATCAGGTACTGAGGGACTAGTCAGAAGGTGCCCATTGCCAGGGGGACAGGAGACCCCTTCCTGAAATGGAAGATCCATGGTGGGCTCCACAAGCCAAAAGGGAACGAATGACCTCTTACCTCACTCCACAGGAGAAACCTGCTAAGTCCCAGTCCTTCTACACCAGGGAGATTCCCCCCTCTGAGCCCAGGCTCCATCCTGCCTGGCGCAAAACTGAAAAACTATTCTGTCTGCAATCCTAAGTCCACAGCTCACCCTTTCCTCTACCGGGTTGCCTGGCAGAAGCTGGAGTGTCTGGCGAGTTCACTGAGAGCCCAGGGCATTGTGTGGATTGCTGAGCTGCAGCACAAAAACAGTGTCACTGAATTCTAACTTTATTGGAGAGAGGGGTGAACTATCCAGACTCCTTTTCTCTTTCGACAGGACCTTTCTTCAGTCCCTCAGGAACTCTCAGACAGATCTGCCCACAGATTTTTGTTTTCTGGCTGCCTGGCGACCCTTGAAACTCATTTGAGTGGGTATTATTCACACTGTTTGAGAGAATTTGACTGGAACTCTCAGCCAAAGCTGTCAATAGATTCTTGTTCTCCTGTCACTACTGTCTGGGACTGTAGGTTTACCATGTGTTTAACTTTGTTTGAGTGGTGGTGGGGGCATTGAAGCAGTCAGTGGCAGATTCAGAAGGTCTGTCCCTGGATTCCCCTACTCCAGCTTATCTCTAGGAGGAGGTAGAGCTGTAGGTGTTTGTATGTTTGCCCAGCAGAGATTCCAGTGAAATACTGTGAGTCTAGGATTGAGTAGAAGGCAGGCTGACATCAAGACAGAGCCAGGTTATTCTATCTTACCAAGCAGGCCCTCAGAGACTAGGATTGCAGCCCTAAAAGAGACCTTTGCAAGGCTGTAGAGGAAAAGCCACAATCACAAACCCCAGCTTATTAGAGAAGGGTGGTTAGTTCTAGTTTCTGAGGCCTCCTGTGTCAGTCTCACCCTGCCAATTGTAAATGACAAATAAGTTAGTACAGTGTTATGGAAGGGTCGCCAATTAGATTATGGCTCAATAATAATTTAGGGACCGTCAATAGTTTCATCTAAAAAAGTATAATTAATATTTATATTTTTAAAAAAGCTAAAAACACTCATGAGGAGGAACCAGCAGAAGAACTCTGACAATCTAAAAAATCAGAGCAGATCAACTCCCCCAAGAGATTATAAGGGAGACATAACAGAAAATATCATACACAGAGAAATTGCTGAAATGTCAGAAATAGGATTCAGAATATGAATGGCAAATAAGGTACTTGGAATGGAGGAAAAGATAGAAATAGAAATCAAAGAAATTCAAAGTTCAAAAGTTGTCTTAAGAAATTAATGAATTCAAAAAAGTCACCAAGGATGTGGACATAATCAGGAAACTTATAGCAGAGCTTATGAAATTGAAAAAGGTATTCAAGGAACTTCAAAACGCAGTAGAGATTCTTAGTAATCGAGCTGAACAGGGAGAAGAAAGAATTTCAGAAATTGAAGATAAGACCTTTGAACTATCCCAAGCATTCCAAGAGGCAGAAAAAAAGGAGAACAAGAACAGAATATTCCCTGAGAGAGTTCTGGGATCATTCCAAAAGATCAAACATCTGAATTATAGGGATTCCTGAAGGAGAAGAGGATGGTCCTAAAGGTGCGATACTTCAAGATGTTATGTTGGATAATTTCCCAACCATTGCAAGAGGCAAGGAATTCAGATAATAGATCATATCAGAACCCCAGCATGACTCAATCCAAACAAAGCATCTTCTACACACATTGTAATTAACTTTGCCAAAGTTAATATGAAGGAGAAATCCTGCAAACAGCCAGTGTTAGAAGAAAACTCTTACCTACAAAGAGAACAACATCAGGATGACGACAGATCTTTCAGCTGAAACTTTTCAAGCCAGAAGAAGATGGGCATCAACCTTTAACCTTCTTACACAAAACAATTTTCATCCCAGCATCCTGTATCCTGCTAAGCTGAGTTTCATTTGTGATGGAGAAATTAAATATTTTACTGACATCCAAATGTTGAGGTAATTTTTCATAACTAGACCAGCTGTACAGAAAGAACTCAGGCCCATTCTTCATAATGACTGCATGATTGTCCACCATCAAGGTAAACAAACCCAGAAATTAAAGAACAAGGCTTAGCTTCCATAATGGTGAAAGGGAAAAAATTAAGCTCTGATCCTCTGAAAAACAAGATGACTAAAATTCCACCATACCTATCAATTCTCTCAATAAATGTGAATGGCTTGAATTCTCCTCTAAAGAGGCATAACTGGCTGACTAGATACAAAAGCTCAGATATCTGTTGCCTCCAAGAAATACACCAAACCTCAGAGGATAGAACAAGACTCAAGAGTGAAGCAATGGAAAATAGCAATCTAGGCAAACGTAAATCAGAAAAAGGCAGGGGTTGCAAACTTATTTGCAGATATAATTGGATTTAAATGAACAAAAATAAGGAAAGACTACATACTTGTGTGTAAGCACACAACATGAAGAGATTTGAATAATTAACATTTACACTATCTGAATGCTCCTTGATTTATCAAACAAGCACTAAATGATCTGAACAATATGATATCTTCCTGCACTGTAATAGTTGGAGATTTTAACATGCCTTTGACAGTACTGCACAGATCCTCCAAGTAGAAATGAAACAAAGAAATAATGGACTTAAATGTGACCCAAACAAAGAACTAGTGGACTTAACAGACATATACAGAACATTTCATACTAACAAAACTAAATACTCATTCTTCTCATTAGCCCATGGATCATCCTCCAAACTTGATCCTATCTTAGGACACAAGTCTAATCTCAACAAATTCAAAAGGATAGAAATTGTTCCTTCTATCTCCTTAGACCATCATGGAATAAAAGTTGAACTCAACAGCAGCAGAAATCTTCATACGAACATAAAGTCATGGGAACTAAATAACCCTAAATGCTAAATGATAGCTGATTAAGATGAGATTAAGAAGGAAATCATCAAATTTTAGGAACAAAACTATAATGAAGCCACAAACTATTAAAACCTGTGAGATACTGCGAAGGTAGTCTTAAGAGGGAAAGGTATAATGTTAGATGACTTTAGTCAATCAAACAATTCAACAACCTAATGGCTCATCTCAAGCAACTGGAAAAAAGAAGTACAATCCAATCCCAAACCCAGCAGAAGAAAAGAAACAACCAAAATTAGAAGAGAATTAAATGAAGTTGAACAAATGAGTAATTCAGAAGATCAGTGAAAAAAAGGTTGGTTCTTTGAAAAGATGAATAAAATTGATAAACTAGACAAGCCAGAAGCAGAAAAGTAAGATCTTTAATAATGTCAAGCAGAAATGGTAAAGGGAAAATAACAACAGGTACCACAGAAATACAAAAGATCCTCAACGATTACCACAAAAAAAATTCTATGCCCCCAAATATGAAAATGTAGAAGAAGCAGAACAATACCTGAAAGCACACCACCTTCCTAAACTCAACCAGAAAGAATTAGACATTTTGAATAGACCTATATCAAGCACTGAAATAGTATAAACTATACAAAATCTCCCCATAAAGAAAAGCCATATACCAGAATTCTACCCAACCTTCAGAGAGGCTTTAGCTCCTATACTTCATACTCTATTCCCAAACATAGAGAAGGAAGGAATTCTCCCCAACATGCTCTATGAAGCAAATATCACCCTGATCCCAAAACCAGGAAAGGATGTAACCAGCAAAGAAAACCATAGACCAATGTCATTAATGAATATCAATGCAAAAATATTCAATAAGATCTGAGCAAGAATACAGAGATATTATAAAAGTTATATACCACGATCAAGTGGGTTTTATCCTAGGGATGCCAGGTTGGTTCAACATACCTAAATCCATAAATATAGTTCACCACATAAATAAAATAAAAAACAAAGATCATATGGTTCTCTCAATTGATGCAGAAAAGGCTTTTGATAATATCCAAAAGATGGTATGCATGTCTACTTTTTTTTAAAATTGTATTAAATCATAATTGTGTACATTGGTGCAATCATGGGGCACAATGTGCTGACTTTATATACAATCTGAAATATTTTCATTGGTGTCTCTACTTTTTACTGAAACTTATTTGCTTGGTGTCAGGGGCTGGGATGGAGAGGATATTCCATTTTCTAATAACGCCCCTTGGTCTCAGGGATGTGTCCTCATTCTCCTGATCAGCAGATATTCCTGCCCCTTCCTTAGGTTTCTTACTGTGGTTATTGTTATCTTACCCCTAGCTGCAATGTGTTTGACCAGTGCCCCAAGACAACAACATTTGTTGAACTCCGTGGAGTAAAATGTTCTTTGCAGAAGAGAAACTGGGAGAAAGGCCGTAGTCGAGTGGTGTGCCCTGTGCACATCTGTGGCTCCCTTTCCTCAGGTTGGCACCGCGTCAGACACTTCCCTGGAGCTCCTTCTAGTCTCTTCAGGTCGCACTCAGCGGCATTCCTAGAAAAACCCCACCTACACTGCCTCACGCTGCCCCGGCACCCCACGTATCCCCTCCGTGGCATCAACTCTCATGGCTTCTGCCCAGGTTAGGGAGTGCTCACCGACTCTTCCCTCCCTGAAGGTCCCTGTCTCATTAGATTTTGGATGAGGTGTCTGCCCTAGAACCCAGTTCTCCAGTGGGATTGTTTTTAAGTCATGAATTTGAAGTTTGCCTGGATTTTTTTTTCCCATTGCAAGGATGGCTGGTATGCTGTTTCTAGCTTTTTATATCCTGGGAAGCAAATAGCCCTTTGACCTACTTTGTAATTTTATATGAAATTTGGATACATTTGATGTATTAGAGCTCAAATTTGGGAACATATTGCTTCACATCACTGGGATTCCCATGTGCGGCTCTCTCTGGAGACACAGCCGGGAAGTTCATCCAGGGTGAACAGAGGCAGCAGGGCTCTGTTTATGCTCTCTCTTTCCTCTTGTCTTTGGTTTGCCCTGCTGGGCTTTGATCTTCATTTCTCCATACAAGGAGCAACACAGTACAGGAAACTCCAGCTACATGTAGCAGCTATGGTGAAAATAACACCTTGTATCGACTGTGACCCTGGTCCTCCCTTGCAGAGATGATGTATGGAGGAGGCTGTCAGACTATGACTGGCCCAGCACGGACCATGTGCCCACCCCAAAAGTCAAGGCAGGAGGCACATCATATTCACAACCATTGCCCTAGCTTTGTGTAGTTTCTTAGATATGTGTACGTGATTTCCTTCAACTATGGCTTTACATTGATTTTTGCAACCTTAAATGTGTATCAGCAATAGTAATGATTCAGTGCGTCGTCCAGCTCTGGGGTCTCCACACCCTCGGCTGCACACACTGGTTCCAGTTGGTGACCTGCTAGGAACGGGGCCACGCAGCAGCAGGTGAGTCGCGGGTCAGAGAACGTTTCATCTGTATTTACAGCCGCTCCCCATCGCTGGCGTCACCACCTGGGCTCTGCCTCCTGTCAGATCACTGCGGGACGAACCCTCCTGTAAACCATACATGTGGTCCAGGGCGTGACCCCTTACGAGGATCTGGGGGGGAGCTGAGGTGGTGATGCCGGTGCTGGGGAGCGGCTGCAAACACAGCATCATTAGCAGAGAGGTTTGACTGCATGGAGACTGTAGTAAAGCAGCTGCTTGTAGACTTGCATGGGAACCCTTCCCCCAACCCCTGGTCTGTGGAAAAATCATCTTCCATGAACTTAGTCCCTGTTGTCAAAAGGTGTGGTCTGCTAATCTAGCCAAAGGGAAGAGTATTATTCAGGCAACTCAAAGTGAGGTAAGTGATTTGTACCAGCGTTGAAAAATGTCATGATGTCTGAGGTAGAAAAATCCAATTTCTAAATACTATTAATCCAATTTGTTTGTTATTTTTAAATTTGGTTTTCCTTTTTTAGACATGCTCTCACTCTGTCACTCAGACTGGAGCACAGTGACCTGATTGGAGCTGGGCTCAAGCGATCCTCCTGCCTCAGCTTCCCAATTACCTAGGACTATAGGCATGTGCCATCATTCCTGGCTAGTTTAAAAACAAACAAACAAACAAACAAAAAACACTTTTAGATATAGGAGTTCATTATGTTGCCCAGGCTGGTCTTGAACTCCTGGCCTCAGCCTCCCAACTCACTGCAATGACACCCAGTTTTGTTAATCCAATTTAAATGTAAAGGCTGTGTGTGTGTAATGCATACGCAAGTACAGAAAATGCCAGGAAGGAGAACTCCTCATCCATTTCTTGACTGTGATTGGAACTCCAAGTTAGGTCAGAGTACACTGGACAACCACAACTTTCACTGTACACTTTATGTAATTCTGGAGTATTTGGTATTTTTAAAGTGACTCTTTATTCATATATTTTTATTGAAAAGAATAAAAGCCTGAATAGCCTAAGCGAAAAAAAAAAAAAAAAAGAAAGAAAAAAGAAAAGAAACTCTGGAAACATCATGTTACATTTTACTATAAGGCTATAGTAATCAAAACAGCATGGAACTGGTATAAAAGTAGACACAGATCAGTGGAACAGAATTGAGAACATGAAAATAAAACCATACATCTGCAACCAACTGATCTTCAAACAAAAATGTCTCCTTGGGAAAGGAGACCGTATTCAATAAATGGCACCAAGAAAATGAAGGGGCCACATGCAGAAGAATGGGACTGTCTCTTACCACATGCAAAATTTAACTCAAGGCAGGTTAAAGACTTAAAAGTAAAACCTGAAACCATAAAAATCCTAGAAGAAAACTTGGGAAAACTCTTCTAGGCATTGACCCAGGCAAAAAAAAAATTATGACTAAGATCCTGAATGCAAACATAACAACAACAAAAAAAAACTAAATAAACAGGACTTAATTAAACTAAAAAGCTTCTGCGTAGCAAAAGAAATAATCAGCATTGATAACCTACAGAATGGGAGAAAATGCCCACAAATTATAAATCCAACAAAGGACTAATATTCAGAATCTGTAAAGAATTCGAAGAAATTAGCAAAAAAACCAAAATATTGTCCTTAAAAAGTAGGCAAAAGACATGAACAGAGACTTTTCAAAAGAAGATATCCTAATGGTCCACAAACAGAGGAAAAAATGCTCAATATCACTAATCACCAGGGAAATGCAAATTAAAACCATAATGAGATGTCACCTTAGCCCTGTAAGAATGATCATTATTAACAAGTCAAAAGACAATAGGTGCTGGCACAGATGCCATTAAAAGGGATCTTTTTTACAGTGTTGTAAAATGAAGAATGTAAATTGATCAGCCTCTATAGAGAACAGTATGGACTTTCCTCAAAGAACTGAAAGTAAACCTCTCGGCTCGGCACCCGTAGTTCAGTGGTTTGGCCGCCGGCCACATACACTGAGGCTGGCAGGTTCGAACCCAGCCCAGGCCTGCTAAACAGCAATGACAACTGCCTCAAAAAAAAAAAAAAAATAGCAGGTGTTGTGGTAGGTGCCTGTAGTCCCATCTACTTGGGAGGCTGAGGCAAGAGAATCTCTTAAGCTCAAGAGTTTGAGGTTGCTGTGAGCTGTGACGCCAGGAAACTCTTCCAAGGGTGACACAGTGAGACTCTGTCTCAAATAAATAAGTAAATAAATAAAAATAAAAGTAGACCTACCATTCAATCCAGCAATCCCACTACTGGGTATCTATCCAAAGGAAAAGAAGTCATTTTATCAAAAAGACAGTCACGCTTCCATGTTTGTCTCAGCACAATTTACAGTTGCAAGGATATGGAATCAACCTAAGCTCTCATCGACTGGTGAGTAGATGAAGAAATGTGGTAAATAGATTCTATGGGGTACTGTTCGGCCATAAACAGAATGAAAGAATGTCTATTGCAGCAACTTGGATGGAATTGGAAGCCATTTTCTTAAGTGGAGTTTCTGAGAAATGGAGAAATAAATGCCACATGCTTTCACTTACAAGTGAGAGCTAAGAAATATGTATATACCTGATGGTGCAGAGGGGTGTGACAGGCTTTGGAGATGCAGAAGTGGGGAGGGAGTAAGGATCAAAGTTACTATCACAGATGCACTACAAGTCCTGACTTCACCATTATGCATTCCATCTATGTATTGGAATACACTTGCACCTTCCAAATCTTTAGAAATGAAAAAAAACCTGTAAATTTGGAAAGTTTGGTGCAGACGTTTCAGTTGAATGGAAAAATCATTGTATGAATTGCCTTTTTCCTCTGTGTAGTAGGTTGCTGAAATGTTATTACAAATAGAAAAACCTCAGGACAGTATGTAAGTTAGATATCCAGGAACAATGCATAGATGAGGAGGGGGAAAGAGGGTATTTTTTAAAAAGATGGAGAAAAAGCTGCCCATAGCTCATACATTAACAATTCTTTTTCTCACTAAAGTAATATAAGTTAAAGGCAAACAGCCGTGTGTCCTGATAAAGTGATCTTGGCTGTCATCCCCTTCCCAAGGGTAGCATTTGCCTTCCACATAATTCTAGCCCACCTTTAAGATGGAGGAGGCCTCAGAAGTAGAGTTCAGAAAGCTGCCTTATTTTCCATAGGAAAGAGAAGGATAAATAAAATCTAGAACAAAGATGGAGAAATTGTACAGTATATAGAATAGTCAGATGAAGGTTCACATATGGAATTTAAAGAAGTAAAAAAATTGAAAAGGAAAGCAGAATGTGTGCATAAATAATATTTTTGCAATTTCACTCCAAAGTGAAGTGAGGAAGACACTTAGAGATGTAAGATATCTCCCCCACATCAGCTCCGTTCACCCTGTTTCTTCCTTACCGAAGTCCACCCTCGCCTCCTTCCACAGCAGCTCACACCACCCACCACAGGCAGAAATACACACAGAGATGCAAGATTACAGTTAATTCTCAGGGGCCTAGACAAGACTCTCCAGTTTTGTGTACTCTGCTTCTTGGTGCATTATAAAATTTCAATGTACAATGATAACTCCATTTGCATTTATGGCTACACTAATTAGCAGTTGTGAAATATGATCTTCATTAATATTTTCTGTCTATGGTGTTCTCTTAAGGGCCTGGATTTGTCTGACTGCACAGGGTCTGCTAATCAAAGGGCCTGGGCTTGTTTCATTTCCCTTATTAGCACCACATAAATTTGCCTAAGTAGCCCACTCCTGCTGAGCACTCTCATCCTTGCATGATCCGGCTTTCTCTTCTCAGTTACAATTTTCCAAATAGCACTTCACAGATGATAAATTACTACCCCGAGTTCCTTTCTCCCTCTTAGAGTTCAGTCTCTCTTAATGATTCTTTTTTTACTTTCCTGTTTTAGTTTAATCAGATTCATCTAGCTTGATGCTTCTTCTACGAATAATCCTGGGATTCTACTATTAAATACAATGTTCACTGCAATGTATGACTATACCTTTTTATTTGGTTTAAAAAGAACTCTTTTATTACTAGGATTTTAGGAATTTTTATGAGCGGGTTTTGAATTTATTTTTCTTTCTTTTTTTTTTATAATTTTATTGAATCATAATTCTGTACATTGGTGCAATCATAGGGCACGATTCATATACATTCAGAAATGTTTTGATCGTACTGTTACAGTTAGCCTTCATGGCATTTTCTTGATCACTAT